>WNWK01000802.1:200000-267500 GCA_009830355.1 Cherax destructor
CCTGGTCCCGTCTCCTCACTGGCCGCTACTAGGTCCACTCTCTCCTTGCTCCATGAGCCTTATCATACCTCTTTCTTAAAGATATATATATATATATATATATATATATATATATATATATATATATATATATATATATATATATATATTAATAATATAACATAACCATATACAATATGACTAAGTTGTGAGTGAATGAATGGTCCTGACTCAGAATCTCGATGGACTGACAACCACTCGTTGAGAAACTTCCTCATAAGATACCCTGTTCTTTGTCACATTCTCCATTATATATATTATATATATTGTATTAAAATTTCTAATAAAATTTTTTTATTATTATTAATATTATTATTATTATTATTTTTATTATATATTTTATTTTATTTTATTTTATATTTATTATTATTTATTATTATTATTATTATTATTATTATTATTATTATTATTATGGTACCTGCCTCCACTACCTCACTTTCCAGACTGTTCCACTTCCTGAAAACTCTGACTGAAGAAATACTTCCTAACATTCCTGTGACTCACCAAAGTCTTCATTTTCCAATTGTGACCCATTGTTGCAGTGTCCCATCTTTGTAACATCCTATCTCTGTCCACCTTGTCGATTCCTCTCCGTATTTTTACGTGTCTGTATCATGTCTCCTCTATCCCTCCTGTCCTCCAGTGTCGTCAGGTCGAGTTACCTAACCTCTCCTCATAGGACATGCCCCTTAGCTACGGGACTTGTCTCGTTGCAAACCTTATCACTTTCTTTAATTTATTGACGTGCTTGGCCAGGTGTGGGTTCCAAACTGGAGTTGCATACTCCAATATGGGCCTGACGTAGACGGTGTACAAGTTCCGGAACGACTCCTTACTGAGATGTTGGAATGCTATTCTTAGGTTCGCTAGTCGCCCTTATGCTGCAGCAGTTCTTTAGTTGATGTGCGCCTCAGGAAATATGCTCGGTATTATACACACCCCAAGAGCATTTTCCTTGAGTGAGGTTTGTAGTCTTTGGCCCCCCTAGACTGTATTCTGTCTGCGGTTTTCTTTGCCCTTCCCCGATCTTCATGACTTAGCACTTGGTAGGGTTGAACTCCAGGAGCCAATTGCTGGACCAGGCCTGAAGCGTGTGTGTGTGTGTGTGTGTGTATACTCACCTATTTGTACTCACCTATTTGTGGTTGCAGGGGTCGAGTCATAGCTCCTGGCTTAAAATTGAATATCTATTAATTAGAAACACATAAAAAACTGATTATGTATACACCCAACGGTAAGAAAAGTTGAAAATGAAAGAAAAAAAAGTTTTTTTAGGTAAGATTCGTCAGGAAACAGGACAAGTGTTTCCTGACACGGGTCTTAGATGATGACCCGCCGTTGGAACTTTTGGTCATCTGACCGAGGCCTTCCGCTGGCTTACCGGTCCATCCCTTTAAAAATTATGGTCATAGTTATAACCATTTTTTTATGACTGTTCTCAGTTTACCTGGTAACATAAAACTGCAAGGTGATCGTAGAGACTGTAAGACAGTGCGGAGTCTGAAGAGTTATCACCAGTGAGGCTGGTGTAAGTCTTAGTCTTCGAGAAGGTAGATCTTATGACTTGAGTTGGGTGCACCGAAGAGTCTCAGTAGAGTTATAGTACCGATGACAAAGTTGGTATATGTGGGTCACCGAGGAACGAAGATTGTGTATGAAAGTAAGCAAAGTCAGTACCAGTCATCATGGATAACTGAGTGATGGACTACTTGGTATTAACTATATCATCAGCTATTAAATCAACCTATTCATAAATCTACACCTTTATTTAACTCAAGCAAAGCTCGTGGGCTAAAAGGAGACATATAAGTTACCATACACTTTTCTAGTTAGTGACTGAAAGGCCCAAAACAAAAGGGCTACAAAACAGACTATGTTAAATGTCCCAAAGGAAATCCTTGACTAGAGACAGTAAACACGAGATTAAAAACATAACTGTAGTAACTAAACATATTAAAAAAATAAAGTATCTGACATTTTCCGGAGTAAAGTGGAGGGCAAAGTCAACAAGTGAAATAAAATAGTAAGTAAAAGAGAGAAATACCTCAAAGACACCAGCCAAATCACTAAGTGAGTTAGAAACTTGTCTGCTAGGCAGCGCTGGCACACACACTTATGAAAGTACACGAAAGTAGCGAAGGCAAAAACCTCTTATATTCGTCCACATATAAACATTACCACCTACATACAAAGTTTGCTCTTTTTAACAGCCTCTTAATAAGTTTTATACAGTTAAAGGGAGAAAAATTCTACTAACATATGAAGAGTTTCCTCACATGGAGTCAGCGCAGTATAATCCTTCCGGGTTTAGCACTTGATTATATTAAATAATAATAAATCAATAATCTCCATGTACAGTCGTTGATCTTGCCAGAGAAACCGAGATGGAACTTAAGACAGGCAATCTCACAGAGTGGTGCACACTCAAGGTTAGTCATAATGAGTGTGTCTTTGCAAGTTTTACAACCTCTTCCGTGGAGCAAGTACGAGAAGCGCCCTAACGATGCAAGTTTGTTGGCTTTCTTGCTTAGAAGATTCCCCACATGAAACTTTATAATCGGTGCGATGTCAAATTTCACCCTCTGGATATTTATTTCATCGGCGGGTATTCAAGTATGCCGCAGCTCCAGCAGCACCATCGGACTGTATAGACTACATCAGTATTTTCTCAGAAGCAAATGAAACTTGTTGTCGCTTACCGGAAGCTATTACGCGTGTACAGACAGAGAGACACAGACACACAGATACACACACACACGGCGCCAGGAGCTGAGTCTCGACCCCTGCAACCACAATTAGGTGAGTACACGGTTACGCCCCGATGGCATGGTGGCTAGCGCTCTTGCTTCACGCACGGAGGGCCCGGGTTCAATTCCCGGCGGGGCCGAAACATTTCGAAGTGTTTCGTTACACACACACACACACACACATATATACAACAGGCCTAGTGTCTAATCGACATGTGCCTAGGACAAAATGGTAACTAACACACACACACACAGGCAGAACAAAAGCAGACACACAAGACAGACACACACAGACACACACACACACACACACACACACACACACACACACAACACACACACACACACACACACACACACACACACAGACACACAAAACACACACACAGACACACACACACACACACACGACACACAAAAGACACACAGACAGACACACACACAGACACACACAGCACAGACACACACACAGACACACACACAGACACACACACACACAGCTCATGGCGCAGGGAGAGTGACCCAGTAGCGGCCAGTGAAGAGGCGGGGCCAGGAGCTGTGACTCGACCCCTGCAACCACAACTAGGTGAGTACAACTAGGTGATTACACACCTACCTACCTACCTACCTACCTACCTTACTCCTCCTGTAATTTACTCTTGAACATTTGATCAACAAACACAATCTCCCTATCAACAATCCCTCAACTCTCCACCTCCTGCTCTTCTCCTCTACTCCTCTTCTTCCTCCTCTTCCTTTTCCTACTCCACCTCTTCCTTCTCGTCTTCCTCCCCCCCCCCTCATCAGTATGCCTCAGTTCTCCCGTTCAATACAGTGTGTACATTAAGCTCAACTTTGGCACTTGTCGTGCTGCAGAGTGAGAATTTACCAGTTGACAAGTGGACTGGGGAATGGAGTAGCAGGGGAAGGAAGAGGGAGAGAGTTGGAGAATACTGGAAGGAATGGAAAGAGGCAAGGTGATGCTCGGGGACGGAAAGGGAATGACGAGAGAAGTAGGTAAGGGAAAGGAAGAGGTGGGATGGATAAAAAGAGGGAGGAAACAGGTGGATAAATGAGAGAGGAGGGTAAAAGAAAGACGGGTGATAAGGGAAGAGAAGGAAAGGAGAGGACAGAGGAGAGGAAAATGAGGGAGAAAGAAAAGGAAAATGAAGGAGAAGGGGAGTGGAGGAGAAGGAAAGGATGAACAGGATAGGTAAGAGAAAAGGGAAAAAAAGAAGAGGAAAAGAGACTATTAAGGAGGGGAATGGTAAGGGTAGGTTAGGAGAGGGGAGGGAAAAGGAAAAAGAAAGGAAGTGGAAGTGAGTGATGAAGAAGAGGAGAAAAAGAAGCGAGGTGAGTGAGGAGAAAGGAAAGGTGAATTAGGAAGGGCCAAGGAAAAGGGGAAAAGAAAATGAGGAACTAAAGGGAAAGAAAGAGAAGAATTAAATGAGGAAGAGAAAGAGTATAGGAGGGGAGGAAAGAAGGAAAGTAAATGGGTATGAAGTCCCTCCTTGTTCGTTACTGCATTCTATTCCTCGTTACTCTTATTCTCTCGTTACTCCTACATTATCGTTACTCTTATATTCTCGTTACTTTTTTACTCTCATTACTCTTGTGCTCTCGTTACTCTACCCCTCATCCCACGTTTTTTTTTATCGGTGTCTCTTTTGCATTAGGGGTTATATTCCTGGGGTTCTGCTCTACCCCCGTGAGCCAGTAGGTCTTCCCGGGGTTCTGCTCAACCCCCGTGAGCCAGTAAGTCTCCTAGAGTGCTCTTAAGTTCTCTTGTCCTTATACACTACCATTATTATCTACAATTATTAAATATTTCACTACTACACTCTACTTCTACCTCTAGTACTGCCATTTTTGCTATTATTATTATTATTGCTGCTGCTGCTGCTGCTCCTTCTCCTCCTCCTGCTAATGCTCCTGCTTTTCCTGCTACTACTCCTCCTTTTTCTTCTTTCTTGAAACCTCCCTTCTTTCGTCTTTTCTTCTGGAATTTCCTGCTTGTTCTTGCTCAGTTGTGACTTGACAATGATCCAGAATGAACAAAAATGTCTTCAAAATCTTCCTCTCCTAAGTGAGGGTTATTTGTAAATTTAAACTACTCATTAATTTTAAATTACCTGCAAACATAAATTCAAGAAATTTACACATAAAAAAAAATCTTACTGTTTTGGTCCCTGTTCAACCATTGTCAAGTAAAATTGAGCTAGATGAAGCAGGGAAGACCAGAAGACTGGTGGGGAAGAGGCAGGGATAAGATATGGGAGTGGTAATGGTTGTCATGTGTTCAAACTCATCCTGTATGTCGTTCACGTACACCAGAAACAGTTTTAGGAAATTTTTGTGGAACCCTGGTTGTTACACTTGTCCATTCTCAGACTCCTTCGCAGACAGTCATAGTTTGCCTTCTTTCTGTTAGATATTTCTTAATCCATTGTAGTAGTGTCTCCATCTTCTGTTTCAATCTCTTGTACAGTAGTCTGTCAAATGTCTTCCTTCAGTCTAAGAATATGCAGTCAACCCATCACTCTTTCTTTTGCCTCACCTTTATCAGATATGATTCACTGTCTCCAAAACTATGCTGGCTGTTGTTTATTGAACCCGCTCCTTTCCAGGTGCTCCACCACTCTTCTGATTATTTTCTCCGTTACTATTCATGATATGCAGGACATTGACATTGACCTGTTGTTTAATTTTTCCTGCCAATCCTCTTTCTTAAGTATCGCAACTAATTTTGCTGTCATAAACACCCCACTGGGAACTCAAATGTATTAAGTGACGTGCTGTAGATTTTTTGCGTGCAGTACACACCGTGCTTCTTTTCCCTCTTTTAAAAATTTCTGAGATATATTGTCATGTCCCGATGCCTTTGAGGTAACTAACGCTCTTAGGATTAGGCTAAAAGTTAAATAGGCAACAGTTGTGTGGTGTTTACACCCAAAAGAAATATCTAGATAGCCTAGAAAAGGACTAAGGAAATGCTACAAAATGGATACGCTAGTTAACAGGAAAATAGGAGACAACAAAAGGTCATACGTGTACTGTAAATTAAAAAAAACCCTGTGGAGTGCAATGAATATACGTCCAAAAAAAATCTTATTAAGCTGTGGACCCGTGGAATGTATTGAAAGAGGAAGTACTAAGCGCTACATCCATTGCCAATCAAAAAAATATTTCATATTAATTTATTGGAAAACAAACAAACCGAAAGCATATATCTACTTCTGTAGCTGTAAATAGCTAATCTCTCTCTCTCTCTTTGACACAGGGTTTGACAAGGTTATTTAAGGCTCCCTAACTTTATTGACAAGCTATTGACAAGAATTTCTAACTTTATTGGCAAGCTTTTGACAAGTTAAGGATTCCTAACTTTATTGACAAGCTAAGAGCTGTTACCTACATCAGCTCATTTGAAAGCATTTTTATTGTTATGAAACATACAAGTAGGGGACATGATAAAGTTGGAGCCATCTATGGGCCAGCATTTTCATTTAATCACCTGACTTTATCTCGTTGATATCATTATGCTGTACGAACGTGTTCCAGACTTGAGTCATCCTGGGGATAAAAGATCTCAGATGAAGTGATGTTCCGGAGAAGGGAACAGCCAGAGTGAAGTTGCTGCTCTCTGCCCGTCTTGTGGTGGTACTTTGACAATGTTGGCCTTTGTACATAACAGTAAGGCCGCCCACATCCCTCCTGTGTTGAAGGCTCGGATGAAATGACAGATCTATCCAGGATGGGTCCAGGCGAAAGATGAAGCGTCTTGCTCTGTTTTCTACTCTATCAAGCAGTCCCAGATGAGATAGGGGGCAGGCAAACCATGAAAGTGGAGCATACTCAAAGTGTAAGCGTACTTGTGCCTCATACAGAATCTTGCAACCCCTACTGTCGAACAAATGTGAGATACGTGGAAGTGATGTAAGCTTCATGGCTGCCTTGTTTGCAAGATTTACAACGTGGTTTTTCATGGTCAGTTTGGAGTTAAATTTCACCCCAAGGATATCATCATCTTCCCGGGTACCAACACTCTCCAGTGTCCAGTGAAGGCATTCACTTGGTTGTCAACATCCTCTTGAAGAAGAGCATTCCAATCGGTGGTGGCGAGCTCAGAGCAAAGGGTTGGCCAATTACCTCTTTCCCATAGCCAGGATGTGCGTGTGGACTCCTCACCTCGTTCTGTGGGATCTTAAGTGTCGTAAAAACAGCCTTGTGGTCAGACGATCCAATATAGCCGAAGGGTTGATAAGTGACTATACCTTCTGCCAGATCACTCACTACTGGGTCAAGGGAGGAGCCAGAGATGGGAGTAGGGAAATCAACAAAGTTTCTCATGTCAAGCACTGCAAGAAGGTCATCAAAGTCACTTTGTATAAGATGTTGGTTGAGGTCATTAACAATTATGATATGTTGACAATTGTGTTGGAGCAGAAGGCAATCCACATTTTTCATTAGAAAGTTGATGGGGTCTGCATGTTGCCACTGAGGTCTGTACATTGGACATACTAGTCCAGAGGTACTAGTGTTTATGCATAGCCTGAAGAACATAATTTTAAGATGAGTAGGGATGGCAACATTAATGTGCTGGACATGTACACTTTTAGAGAAGCACACAACAACACCTCCTTGCCCTTGCCTGTCTCTTCTCATCCATGAGGTGTAGCCAACAATTCTTGTAAAATTTTCTGGAGTCCTGTCGTCCAAAAATGTTTCAACAACAGCTATCATTTCAGGACGTCGAGTGTTCACAAAATTGTGTATGAGCTCTCCAACATTGGTAATGAAACCTCTAATGTTGGCCGTCAGGATGCTGATAGACTGACTCTTCCCCCCCTCTCTCTCTCCTGTGTCTCTCTGTTTGTCTTTTTTCTCTCTGTGTTGTGTTTGTGTCTCTGTCTGTCTGTCTGTCTGTCTGTCTGTCTGTCTGTCTGTCTCTGTCTGTCTGTCTGTCTGTCTGTCTGTCTGTCTGTCTGTCTGTCTTCTCTCGTCTGTCTTCTGTCTTCTCTCTTCTCTCTCTCTCTTCTCTCTTCTGCTCTCTCTCTCTCTCTCTCTCTCTGTCTCTCTCTCTCTCTCTCTCTCTCTCTCTCCTGTCTCTCTCTCTGTCTCTCTCTCTCTCTCTGTCTCTCTCTGTCTCTCTCTCGTCTCTCTCTCTGTCTCTCTCTCTCTTCTCTCTCTCTGTCTCTCTCTCTCTCTGTCTCTCTCTCTCTGTCTCTCTCTCTGTCTCTCTCTCTCTCTGTCTCTCTCTCTCTGTCTCTCTCTTTTGTCTCTCTCTCTGTCTCCTCTTCTCTGTCTGTCTCTCTGTCTGTCTCTCTCGTCTGTCTCTCTTCTCTCTGCTCTCTGTCTGTCTCTCTCTCTCTCTCTCTCTCTTCTCTCTCTCTCTCTCTCTCTCTCTCTCTCTCTCTCTCTCTCTCCCCCTCTCTCTCTCCCTCTCTCTCCCCCCCACCTACCTCGTACAACAGCCAGAAACACATTGCCAACCACTTTTTCTTGTAAAGAGTTGGATTTCTTCCTGGAATAAGGAAGCTGTACATGCATTATTGCTCTGGTATGCAGTTTACATTTTGTCGTTTTTCTTTCCAGGACGACAGAGGTGTACCCCAAATCTCTGTGTTTGTTTCCTATTGTGTTTGTCTAGATAATATTTTTGTTTTGTTTTTGAATAGTTGCATAACTGTGATTGTTTTAATATAATTGTACTGCAATTTATTGTATTCAATTGTATTTTACTTATATCCAGAAAGGGGAGACTTCTAATAATTTTTGCATTTGATTTTCTAATGTTTTTTTGTTAGTAAAACATTGTTCATGCAATATCTTGAGAAAGCCTTTTCTAATCGACTTCAATTAAACTTTCAGCACTGATGTATTTCATGACTTGAGAACCAAATCTTGTAACTAGCTTAATTTGTTTTAATATTTGTCTACCAAACGGAGAGGAAGGCTTGAATTGTTATTAAGCTATGAAGGTGCCCTTTTCTTAATTTTATCGACAAAAAATCGAAATTGTTTTTGTTCTCTAAAGTTTCTGTACAACAACTTAAAAATATCTCTTCTAATAAGTTTCAAGCTTTGAACGCTGATGTATCTTATTAAGAGGAAGGTTTGGATTGGTAAACATGACACGACTCCGGTGAGTTGCATTACTTCTACGTCTCGCAAACAGTGGGGCTTTTCAGGTTTTATAAAGGAAGTCACTGTAGTAGTGTCTTCTTTATCAACTGTCCGCACTTTACCGTTGTCTCCGTCAAGGTTTCATTTGTTATTGTCCTGTGTAGTTTCATTTATAGGATATGGCTTGCACCCAATACGTTAATACGTTACAATTTATTCAACATTTATCTCACACCTTTTGGAATGCCCTCTCGATCAGCGAACTGGTACTTAAGAATACTTGGGTATTAGCATTCATTCGTGTGGATGCCCATCAGCCGAGGTTGCGTGACCGCCCGGCTGTGGGAAAATTCTCACACTCATACTCTCAGATTCATTCTAAAGTGTAAACCCTGTTATGAGAAGCTCTTTCTCGCAGGTTTATTACTGTTACACTGATGAATTAACATCATAAATAGGAATATACTGGTAAAGGAAAACTTTTCCTATGGTTTAGCTCTTGCTCTGGTTTTTGTGTGTACTTGAATATATTGGGGTCGTAAGGAAAATTACAGGACGGCTGGTACTTTTTCATATATTGACATCTTGGCGGAGTAGGACACAACCCGTTCAGTACTGTGCCCAGTCGGAGGAATGAGCAGCAACCGTTCAGTACTTGCCCTGAGAGAAGACTGCATGAGCGGGACTCGTGACGTCTGGCTGTGACGTCACGAGTCCCGCTCATGTGAGCGCTGGGCCCCTGGCTATAATATGGCTCGTACTATGATATACTACACAAGTATAACACGTAGGGGTTCAGTATTCTACTGACACTTTGACCGGTGACTTTAGTCACGGCCAAGTGCAACAGGCCTGGAATTTGTACCTGTGCTTGTAATAGAAGAGTATTCAGATTATTATTTAAAAGATTTTGAGTTATGGTAAGCAGAACATAAGAAAGATACATATTCGTATCAGGACATTAATGATAACTATTGCTCAACAGAGGCCTCATCAATCTACTACAGACAATAGAAACCAGAGTATATATATAATGCGTCGAGTCAGGTGCTGTATAGGCTGAAGGGCTAAACTAAGTGATTGCTCAAGTTCTGCTTAGGTACGTACGATGTGCTTCGAAAGAGTCTTGGAGATCATGAAACTGTCCTTGTTTTGGTGGATGGTGTTGATAGTAGCTTCTGCCACTTATGTCTAAACTTTGTTGACAAGTGTGGCATTTTGGAAGTTCGTGAATGGGTTGTGGGTTTGCGCAGTATTGTTGCGTATTTATATTCATTAATGGTCTCATCAGGACTCCACCACTTGAAAAAGTGTAAATACCAAAATTGGATTTACTTTGTTTCGTGTTCTTCTTTCTTGTTAGGTTCTAGTGTTGGAAATTATGATAGCTAAATCTGTCTCACTCTTAGCCATAAATTGTCTCTGTTTTTCTTAATCTATTCAACAGAGAACAATGTCCCGGTCTGTAGTCTTTGTCTAGTGGTGTGGAAGATCGTAACAAACTCTTTCAGTCGTTGATGAACTGTGTTGGGTACTGAACTGATCCATTATATATATATATATATATATATATATATATATATATATATATATATATATATATATATATATATATATATATATATATATTTATTTTCAATGATTTCTGTTCTCTATATTGGATCCGTGAAGCCCCTGGTGGGCGAAATGTCTCTTTAATAGGTGTCCAAGTTCCTCATGTGTCTGTGTTATAAAACAATCTTAGTAATCTTTTGTACTACACCGTAATTTATTGTACTACACTGCATTATAAAGTTATATGGTACTTCATTGGGTTTTACAGTACTGTAGGATTAATTTGGGAAACTACACTGCATTATTTAAGGTGCTTTATATTCTCGGGTACTGTACACTTTTTGGTGTTGTCTGTAATCTAATTAATTATACTTTGCCACTCTATTTTCTGCATTACGGAGCTGTATATTGTTTGTTTCAGACCCTCCCGAGTGTATGGTGGACAAGCCTACAGTACTGGCAGTGGGTCGTGGCGAGAGGGTCAACATCTCCTGCAGGGTAGCCAGCAATCCTCCCAGGTCAGAAGTCAGTCCTCTTCCTTCTTTCCCTCCAGCCTTCTCTCCTTTCTTCAGTGAGATTTTGATTAAAAAAAGTCCTAATTAGCTAGTAGGACCTAACCAACTTTCCGCTAATGCAACTCATCTTCCTATACTTATATATAAACGATTATATATAACTTTATAGTTATATGATATATAACTATATATCATTATCATTAATAACAAACTCATGTCTCGCACTCGTATATAGATTTCATGTGTCCCACTATTGAAAACATTTCAATGGGGCGTTCCGGTGTTTACAATAGAGACCACAGTCACTCGATAGCTGCATTCATTTTTGTCCGCGAGAACAGTCGATGTTGCAGAATGAACGTGAGGATGAATGATGCAACGTGAGGGCGAGCAGTCGATGTTGGAGAATGAACGTGAGGATGAATGATGCAACGTGAGGGAGAACAGTCGATGTTGGAGAATGAACGTGAGGATGAATGATGCAACGTGAGGGCGAGCAGTCGATGTTGGAGAATGAACGTGAGGATGAATGATGTAACGTGAGGGCGAGCAGTCGATGTTGGAGAATGAACGTGAGGATGAATGATGCAACGTGAGGGAGAACAGTCGATGTTGGAGAATGAACGTGAGGATGAATGATGCAACGTGAGGGCGAGCAGTCGATGTTGGAGAATGAACGTGAGGATGAATGATGTAACGTGAGGGCGAGCAGTCGATGTTGGAGAATGAACGTGAGGATGAATGATGTAACGTGAGGGCGAGCAGTCGATGTTGGAGAATGAACGTGAGGATGAATGATGCAACGTGAGGGCGAGCAGTCGATGTTGGAGAATGAACGTGAGGATGAATGATGTAACGTGAGGGCGATCAGAGGATGTTTATGAAGCATATAACACCGTAACAATGGAAAACGAGGAGAAAAAATATATAGGTAAATTGTAATAGGATTTCTCCCTAAATTTAATGCATTTATGACAATGCACAGTATAATTATTAGACTGAATAACAGTAAACAGAACATACGGCAGTAGGAAGAGGGTCCAGATTTGTTCTAGCATTTATAATAGTTTATACAGAAACAAGCATGTTGTCAGATGACTATCCTCATCCTATTGATATAGCACACAAAACAGTGGATGAAGGCTTAAAAACCTTGGCAATGAAGGGAAAGTGGGAAGGGGAAGAAGGTGAAGACGAGAGAGAGCAGATGGGTAGGTGTTATGCAGAACGGATTACCTGAGGCATAATGCCTTGTCTAAGGGCAAAAGGTAAAAGTTACACAAATCACCTGTGAAAGAAGGCCTCCCAGGGCTATCCCAGTCAAAACAGAAAGCCTTAAACCAGCATTTAACACATGAATGAGTTGGTTATCAGAGGGTTCAGGGAAAATTCTTCGTTAGAAAAATATACATTTATTTAAGAGAACATTATATACACTCACTAAATCTACACCCATCTCTCTCTTGTGGCTGAAACACCTAAAACCAGATACATGAAGAGGCGGCAGGCTGGAGAGTCGCCGTAAAATAAACAAACACTGGGAGTGTGGGGGTGGTGTGCTGTGCGCTCCACCTGTTTTCCAAATTAAAACTACTTTACAGTACCCACAAAATGCATAGCATATTTCTAAAATTATGGTTGACATTTATCCATAATTCATACATTATGATTGACAATTATGTCATAGTTCATAAAAATTATGGCACTCCTCTCCACTATATGTACCTTTCCATGTCATGCAAAATCCTGCATAACACAAAAGTGGTGGGCATATATATGCTAGCTCATGCCCTCTCACGAAGTCATGTACTTAGACGATTTATTCACATTAGGACAGGGGTCCAGCACATCAAAAATAAAAAGGCACAATGCTGTAACTGGAACAATACACAAATAACTCACACATAGAAGGGTTAAGGTGGTTGCCACGGTGGGCACGCGGCCCACCGCTGGGGAGCTGGATGAAGTATTTGAGATGTATTTGAGATGTAGGGTTAACCCTTCATTTTGTGAGTGGCTAGTTTATTGTGCATCCACAGTTCCTTCTATGAGTGGCTGGCTAGTTTATTGTACATCCATAGTTCCTTCTGTGAGTGGCTGGCTAGTTTATTGTACATCCATAGTTCCTTCTGTGAGTGGCTGGCTAGTTTATTATACATCCACAGTTTCTCCTGTGAGTGGCTGGCTAGTTTATTGTACGTCCATAGTTCCTTCTGTGAGTGGCTGGCTAGTTTATTGTACATCCACAGTTCCTTCTGTGAGTGACTGGCTAGTTTATTATACATCCACAGTTTCTCCTGTGAGTGGCTGGCTAGTTTATTGTACATCCACAGTTCCTTCTGTGAGTGACTGGCTAGTTTATTATACATCCACAGTTTCTCCTGTGAGTGGCTGGCTAGTTTATTGTACATCTACAGTTTCTTCTGTGAGTGACTGGCTAGTTTATTATACATCCACAGTTTCTCCTGTGAGTGGCTGGCTAGTTTATTGTACATCCACAGTTCCTTCTGTGAGTGACTGGCTAGTTTATTATACATCCACAGTTTCTCCTGTGAGTGGCTGGCTAGTTTATTGTACATCCACAGTTCCTTCTGTGAGTGACTGGCTAGTTTATTATACATCCACAGTTTCTCCTGTGAGTGGCTGGCTAGTTTATTGTACATCCACAGTTCCTTCTGTGAGTGACTGGCTAGTTTATTATACATCCACAGTTTCTCCTGTGAGTGGCTGGCTAGTTTATTGTCCATCCACAATTCATCCTTTGAGTTTTTAGTTTGTTTTATATTTCCATTTATGAATCTTAACTATATGATTTGAATTTTATTTTTAATGTGCTTCAGCGTCTGTTAGTCTGTGAAACATCAATACATGCAGTAAACTAAGACACAGACACACACACAGACACACACACAGACACACACACAGACACACACACAGACAGACACACAGACAGGCACACATACAGACAGGCACACATACAGACAGGCACACATACAGACAGGCACACATACAGACAGGCACACATACAGACAGGCACACATACAGACAGGCACACATACAGACAGGCACACATACAGACAGGCACACATACAGACAGGCACACATACAGACAGGCACACATACAGACAGGCACACATACAGACAGGCACACATACAGACAGGCACACATACAGACAGGCACACATACAGACAGGCACACATACAGACAGGCACACATACAGACAGGCACACATACAGACAGGCACACATACAGACAGGCACACATACAGACAGGCACACATACAGACAGGCACACATACAGACAGGCACACATACAGACAGGCACACATACAGACAGGCACACATACAGACAGGCACACATACAGACAGGCACACATACAGACAGGCACACATACAGACAGGCACACATACAGACAGGCACGCATACAGACAGGCACACATACAGACAGGCACACATACAGACAGGCACACATACAGACAGGCACACATACACAGGCACACATACAGACAGGCACACATACAGGCACACATACAGACAGGCACACATAAAGACAGGCACACATACAGACAGGCACACATACAGACAGGCACACATACAGACAGGCACACATACAGACAGTCACACATACAGACAGGCACACATACAGACACAGACACACACACAGACACACAGACACACATACAGACACAGACACACAGACACACACACACACAGAACACACACACACACAGACACACACAGACACACACAGACAGATACACAGACACAGACACATACAGACACAGAGACACAGACACACACAGACACAGCACAAGGGGACACAGTTGGAAGTTGAAGACTCAAATGAATCATAGGGATGTTAGGAAGTATTTCTTCAGTCATAGAGTGGTTGGAAGTAGAATAGCTTGGGAAGCGATGTAGTGGAGGCAGGTCAACATAGCTTTAAGGAGAGGTATGAAAAGCTCACGACAGGGCGTGACCCAGGTAGCGGCCAGGGAAAAGCGGGGCCAGGAGCTATGACTCGACCCCTGCAACCACAACTAGGTGAGTACAACTTGGTGAGTACAGACACAGACACACACACAGGCACAGAGAGACACACAGACATGTACACACACACACACAGACATGCACACACACAGACACACACATGCAGGGCCAGGAGTATGACTGACCCTGCAACCAAACTATGAGTACAACTTGGTGAGTACAGACACAGACACAGACACACACAAGCACAGAGACACACACAGACATGTACACACACAGACACGCACACACACAGACACACACACACACATGCAGGGGGGCCAGGAGCTATGAATCGACCCATGCAACCACAACTAGGTGAGTACACACACAGGCCTAGTGTTTAATCGACATGTGCCTAGGACAAAATGGTAACTAACACACACACACGCGCACGCGCATGGGTCAGTCCTAGAACCAGTGCTATTCTTGGTATATGTGAATGACATAACGGAAGGGATAGACTCAGAAGTGTCTCTGTTCGCAGATGATGTGAAGTTAATGAGGAGAATTAAATCAGATGAGGATCAGGCAGGACTTCAACGAGACCTGGACAGACTGGACACCTTGTCCAGCAACTGGCTTCTCAAATTTAACCCCGCCAAATGCAGTCATGAAGATCGGGGAAGGGTAAAAGACCGCAGACAGAGTGTAGGCTAGGTGGCCAAAGACTCCAAACCTCGCTCAAGGAGAAAGATCTTTGGATGAGTATAACACCAAACACGTCTCCGGAAGCACACATCAACCAGATAACTTCTGAAGCATACGGGCGACTGGCAAACCTGAGAATAGCTTTCCGATACCTCAGTAAGGAATCGTTCAAGACACTGTACACCGTGTACGTCAGGCCCATACTAAGTATGCAGCGCCAGCTTGGAACCCGTACCTGGTCAAGCACGTCAAGAAATTAGAGAAAGTGCAAAGGTTTGCGACAAGGCTAGTTCCAGAGCTAAGGGGAATGTCCTACGAAGAAAGGTTAAGGGAAATCGGCCTGACAACACTGGAGGACAGGAGGGTTAGGGGAGACATGATAACGACATACAAAATACTGCGGGGAATAGATAAGGTGGATAGAGACAGGATGTTCCAGAGAGGGGACACAGGAACAAGGGGTCACAATTGGAAGCTGAAGACTCAGATGAGTCAAAGGGATGTTAGGAAGTATTTCTTCAGCCATAGAGTAGTCAGGAAGTGGAATAGTCTAGAAAGTGAAGTAGTGGAGGCAGGAACCATAAATAGTTTTAAGACGAGGTTTGATAAAGCTCATGGAGCAGGGAGAGAGAGGACCTAGTAGCAATCAGTGAAGAGGCGGGTCCAGGAGCTATGAATCGACCCCTGCAACCACAAATAGGTGAGTACACACATACACACACACATATATACACACACACAGAAACACGTCGATCACTTAATACGGACCTTTTTTGACAAAATGAAAAGAAACATCTGAACAACGTTTTGTATGTTAACACTTTCGGTTTAGAAGAAACGCAATAAAAGAGCTCAGTTATTGTACTATTATTTTCCACTTGGGATATAAATCATGAAAAATTCCATTGTAGAAAAACTCTTATAAAACGGGGAAGCACAAAATTATCTTTTGAGAATATTTTTAGATTTGTAAAAATCTTCAACCTTCCCAAATTCCAGTTTTAGCTGAAAATATTGACACAAAAGTTCGTCAACTTTTGCAAAAAAAAAAAAAAATATTATTCAGGCGTGAAAGTTGACATAGTTTCGAAAGCGAATTTGTATAAAATCTTCCACAGTTTTATATCGACCAACAAAAAAAAATTGTTAGGTGGGATTTCTTTGACGTGGGAGTTGAATGTTGACTCGGTGAGCTGTTGAGCCTCCTTGTGCCCAGCTGATGAGTGAAGTTCTCCTCTGGTGTGTTCCACTTGCTTGCCTCTGATGTGTTCCCCTTGCTTGCCTCTGGTGTGTTCCACTTGATTACCTCTGATGTGTTCCACTTGCTTACCTCTGGTGTGTTCCACTTGCTTACCTTGAGTGTGTTCCACTTGCTTACCTCGAGTGTGTTCCACTTTCTTACCTCTAGTGTGTTCCACTTGCTTACCTCTAGTGTGTTCCACTTGCTTACCTCTAGTGTGTTCCACTTGCTTACCTCTAGTGTGTTCCACTTGCTTACCTCTAGTGTGTTCCACTTCCTTACCTCTAGTGTGTTCCACTTGCTTACCTCTAGTGTGTTCCACTTGCTTGCCTCTAGTGTGTTCCACTTGCTTACCTCTGGTGTGTTCCACTTGCTTACCTCTGGTGTGTTCCACTTGCTTACCTCTAGTGTGTTCCACTTGCTTACCTCTAGTGTGTTCCACTTGCTTACCTCTAGTGTGTTCCACTTGCTTACCTCTAGTGTGTTCCACTTGCTTACCTCTAGTGTGTTCCACTTGCTTACCTCTAGTGTGTTCCACTTGCTTGCCTCTAGTGTGTTCCACTTGCTTACCTCTGGTGTGTTCCACTTGCTTACCTCTGGTGTGTTCCACTTGCTTACCTCTGGTGTGTTCCACTTGCTTACCTCTAGTGTGTTCCACTTGCTTACCTCTAGTGTGTTCCACTTGCTTACCTCTAGTGTGTTCCACTTGCTTACCTCTGGTGTGTTCCACTTGCTTACCTCTAGTGTGTTCCACTTGCTTACCTCTAGTGTGTTCCACTTGCTTACCTCTTATGTGTTCCACTTGCTTACCTCTTATGTGTTCCACTTGCTTACCTCTAGTGTGTTCCACATGCTTACCTCTAGTGTTCCACTTCCTTACCTCTGGTGTGTTCCACTTGCTTACCTCTGGTGTGTTCCACTTGCTTACCTCTAGTGTGTTCCACTTGCTTACCTCTAGTGTGTTCCACTTGCTTACCTCTTATGTGTTCCACTTCCTTACCTCTGGTGTGTTCCACTTGCTTACCTTGAGTGTGTTCCACTTGCTTACCTCGAGTGTGTTCCACTTTCTTACCTCTAGTGTGTTCCACTTGCTTACCTCTAGTGTGTTCCACTTGCTTACCTCTAGTGTGTTCCACTTGCTTACCTCTAGTGTGTTCCACTTGCTTACCTCTAGTGTGTTCCACTTCCTTACCTCTAGTGTGTTCCACTTGCTTACCTCTAGTGTGTTCCACTTGCTTGCCTCTAGTGTGTTCCACTTGCTTACCTCTGGTGTGTTCCACTTGCTTACCTCTGGTGTGTTCCACTTGCTTACCTCTGTGTGTTCCACTTGCTTACCTCTGGTGTGTTCCACTTGCTTACCTCTAGTGTGTTCCACTTGCTTACCTCTAGTGTGTTCCACTTGCTTACCTCTAGTGTGTTCCACTTGCTTACCTCTGGTGTGTTCCACTTGCTTACCTCTAGTGTGTTCCACTTGCTTACCTCTAGTGTGTTCCACTTGCTTACCTCTTATGTGTTCCACTTGCTTACCTCTTATGTGTTCCACTTGCTTACCTCTAGTGTGTTCCACATGCTTACCTCTAGTGTTCCACTTGCTTACCTCTGGTGTGTTCCACTTGCTTACCTCTGGTGTGTTCCACTTGCTTACCTCTAGTGTGTTCCACTTGCTTACCTCTAGTGTGTTCCACTTGCTTACCTCTTATGTGTTCCACTTCCTTACCTCTGGTGTGTTCCACTTGCTTACCTCTAGTGTGTTCCACTTGCTTACCTCTGGTGTGTTCCACTTGCTTACCTCTAGTGTGTTCCACTTGCTTACCTCTAGTGTGTTCCACTTGCTTACCTCTAGTGTGTTCCACTTGCTTACCTCTAGTGTGTTCCACTTGCTTACCTCAGTGTGTTCCACTTCTTACCTCTAGTGTGTTCCACTTGCTTACCTCTAGTGTGTTCCACTTGCTTACCTCTAGTGTGTTCCACTTGCTTACCTCTAGTGTGTTCCACTTGCTTGCCTCTAGTGTGTTCCACTTCCTTACCTCTGGTGTGTTCCACTTGCTTACCTCTGGTGTGTTCCACTTGCTTCCTCTGGTGTGTTCCACTTGCTTACCTCTAGTGTGTTCCACTTGCTTACCTCTAGTGTGTTCCACTTGCTTACCTCTAGTGTGTTCCACTTGCTTACCTCTAGTGTGTTCCACTTGCTTACCTCTAGTGTGTTCCACTTGCTTACCTCTAGTGTGTTCCACTTGCTTACCTCTAGTGTGTTCCACTTGCTTACCTCTTAGTGTGTTCCACTTGCTTACCTCTTATGTGTTCCACTTGCTTACCTCTAGTGTGTTCCACATGCTTACCTCTAGTGTTCCACTTGCTTACCTCTGGTGTGTTCCACTTGCTTACCTCTGGTGTGTTCCACTTGCTTACCTCTAGTGTGTTCCACTTGCTTACCTCTAGTGTGTTCCACTTGCTTACCTCTTATGTGTTCCACTTCCTTACCTCTGGTGTGTTCCACTTGCTTACCTCTGGTGTGTTCCACTTGCTTACCTCTGGTGTGTTCCACTTGCTTACCTCTAGTGTGTTCCACTTGCTTACCTCTGGTGTGTTCCACTTGCTTACCTCTGGTGTGTTCCACTTGCTTACCTCTGGTGTGTTCCACTTGCTTACCTCTAGTGTGTTCCACTTGCTTACCTCTGGTGTGTTCCACTTGCTTACCTCTAGTGTGTTCCACTTGTTCACCGCCTGTAGTGTGTTCCACTTGTTCACCGCCTGTAGTGTGTTCCACTTGCGGATCTCCCTCACGTTGATATTATATCAAATTTCTTTTCGACTCTTTCTAGCATTTAGCTTCCTGCCATGTCCTCTTCCTTTAGCACCGTTAATCTCAAATATTTCGCGTTATCTGCTCTGTACACAACTTTGATTCTACTATTGAAGACACTTCCTATTATTGTGTTGCGAGCATTTGTCATTTCTTTTGCTTCATTCCTTATTGCTCACGATACAAATTGTATGGAGAGACAAGGTCTAAAATATCAACAACCAGATATGTTTGTGACTTGATAAAGCCCAATGTATTTGCGAAAGGTAGTCAGTAAAGGATCGCATTGTACTGTATGTGTGTCTACTTGTCCATGCAAATTGTATTTCAAACTTAAGTTCTGGTATCTGTGTGCCAGATAGTTTGTAGCCCAGAATGTAGTCCTTGAACTTAAGAAGGGAAAAATTTGTCGCAAGAACGAAGATTGTGTTCATTGCAAGAACATAAATTTGCCTTAGGCATTTCCTTGCTCATTAGTAAGGATTTATTTATTCAGATTTTACAGAAAATTATGTGACTCAGTACATTGTGCGGTCTTTTACATTGTGTGGTCGTGTACATTGTGTGATCTGATACAGTGATCCAGTACATTGTGTGACAATGTACTGTGTCACACAATGTACAGTGACATCTAGTACATTGTGGGACATACTACACTTTGACTTAGTACAGTACTAGTGCACTGCGTGACTTAGTACATTGTGACCTAGTACACTAATCTAGTATACTGTGACCTAGAAACTTTGATTTAGTATATTGTGTGACTTAGCATACAATATACTAGTACATTATGTGACCTAGTACGCTGTATTGTTTAGAACATTATATAACCTAGTACACTGTACGATCTAGTACGTTATGTAATCTTATTGCTAATTATTTTGTGTTAGATTAAGTGGACTGCCCTAATAGATATAATGAACATTTAGACAAACAATGGGCGTTTCCGTAAGTTTCCTGATTGGATGTTCTCCTCTTAGCTTCAATTTATATATTTTTTTCTGTTATATTACAGATTTATTGGTTTGTTTGCTTACCTATAATCCTGTACATTGTATTCTATCCAGATATATTGATTTAAACATATACCTTACAAATAACCCGCACATAGGAAAGAGAACCTTATGCCGACGTTTGTGTTGTACCATGATCCTAGGACATACGATAGTGTGGGTGCCTCGGTATGGTGTGGTATGGGTGTGGTATGTCCTCCCATCACGGTACAACACCTAGCTATGCTGGGTGCGTGATTCTTGTAAGATTGTATGATCCGGTGGTTTAGAGCGTCGTGGAATTTTTGCTCACCGTGAGGCGGGCTAAAACAACACGGGTTCGAGCCCCCGGCTAGTTGCAGTGTTATTGATTAAATACCACTCGTTCGTGGTTACAATACTATAAATATATGAATTACATATATATATATATATATATATATATATATATATATATATATATATATATATATATATATATATATATATATATATATATATATATATATAAATGTCGTGCCGATTAGGTAAAACTGGTCAATTAGCAAGAACTCATCTAAAATTAAGTCCTTTCTAAAATTTTCTCTTATACGTTTAAAGATATTTTTTTTCATTTATGTTAATGTAAGAATTTATAATTTTGTACTAAGAGAAACTTTGAAAACCTACCTAACCTTATTACAACCAGCGCAATTTAATTTAGCCTAACCCAACTAAATATATTTTAGATACTTTAACAATAATTTAATAATAAACAAACACAATGAAATATATTTTTTCTTTATGTTCATAATGATTTTGGCGAAATTATTGCATACACAAATTTTCACTTGTCTTATATGGCAAGGTGAGCGTTGCTATTTAAGCCAAAATCGCAAGTTTTACCTAATCGGCACGACATATATATATATATATATATATATATATATATATATATATATATATATATATATATATATATATATATATATATATATATATATATATACAGTTCGGAACATGAGACTCCATCGCCAGTGCTAAAGCAATTAAGAACAATCAGTGAGCAGAATAGATTTTATATATAAAAATAAAAAATGTTCAATTTAAGCAAAATCATCGTATTAAAAAACTATTGGATTAAGAAACCTAACAATGTGTCAATATCTAACCTAAGATTTATATTAACATGAAGCTATATACTTAAGCATCTGAAAAGATGCAAGAGAGGTGTTCAGTTGAGGCCTCATTCTAACAATATACAGAGGCTTCATTATTGATGAGATCCAATCTCTTTGATGTTACTGCCAAAATTGTAATATTATTAGATCTAAGAGGTCGGTTGTTCAAGTGACAGTGATCTCTGATCTAAAATTTAGGTATCAAAACAAAGTAGAAAATTGTTTTCAAAACTTTACAGAATCATTATGGATCCTTCATCAGATAAATAAGAGAAAACAAGGGGAAAATATAAGGGTGTTAGCTATAAGCAATGTTATGTGACGGTGTGGGTTTATGATGGCAAAACTAACTTTAAAGTTTAATAACAATTTGCTGCTATGCTCAGGTTATATTTATCTAATTCGGCCGTCTCCAACCGAGGCAGGATGACCCAAAAAGAAAGAAAAAAACCAAAAAGAAAGAAAATACTTTCATCATTCAGCACTTTCCCCATCACTCATAATCACTGTCTTTGCAGAGGCGCTCAGATACGACAGTTTAGAAGTCCCTCCAAACTGCCAATATCCCAAAACCCTCCTTTAAAGTGCAGACATTGTACTTCCCATTTCCAGGACTCTAGTCCGTCTTATTAACACAAAATTTCTCACATAAATTCTTTTAGTTTACGTGACTATATAAACAGTACATGGAAACTCATCAAGCACAGAGGATTACGATCCCATTTTGTTATTCCAAAGCATCAATAATAATATCAATACTGAGCTTACTTAGTAACTGTCCCTAACTGCCCTATCAGTTTCTGTTAAGATTTTGCTCTTGTCCTCGGGATCAGTTCATTCAAACACTTTTCAGTGTGTGTGTGTGTGTGTGTGTGTGTGTGTGTGTGTGTGTGTACAAACAATTGAATGTTTTTTTTTTAATGAAACATCGCCGAAATATATTTCCTTATTTTTATTTCTTATATTATTAGATAATTTGTTAATGTTTTTATTAAGTTCTCTGAAGGATTTATAGGGCGAATTCAATTTCTCATAAAATTTCGTAATTGAATTCTTCCGCCGTTATATCTTTCATAATCTCGCGTGGTAAAAAAGAGCAGGAATGGTGTTTAAGGATGATTTATGGAGCATTTTCCAGTCTCATCCCTCATTTTATATGACTTAATCTTCAAAATTACTGCTTCAGAGAGGTATATATATGCGTCCAGCTCTATATGTTCAGATTCATTGACTTATAAAGTTTATGTTTGCACTCGGCAGAATCTCTTGCTAAAATATATTCTTGCCTTCTTCCACACAGCGAGTGATGGTCTGTCAGTATATTACTCATCACTCTCAACAATATTTGCCTCGTGTTAATCCTGACCAGGAGCCGCATCTCCCGGGCATGCGTTAAGGAGGTGACACAAACGTGTTAGTTTTGGTACTGAGTTTCCATCAAATAATCTTATTTAGAGACGAACAAAGACAATTTTTTCCTGATTCATGAACTTGCAAGACACTGATGTCATTTAATTATGACTGGGTCAGTATGATCAGGACACCGAATGATGCCACCCTGTTACTGGTGAACATTTCTCCTCTAAGCATAAATATAAATCCAGTATGAGCCATTACTGGAATGGAAATATTCGAAAGGGCACTAGTTTGATGCATACACTCGGACGTAAATGTCTGTTACAGGCCTAAAGATATTTTTTGTGCTTCTTCCTCAGCAGTAGTATTCGTGCTTGATGGAAAGTCTCGACAAAAGGCTGTCAAAGAATTGAGGATGCTTCTGTCAGTCCTTTTTGAAGGTACATTACACGTCTTTTCACACTGAATAGGATTGAGGAGACCTCTGCAGCTGGTTAGGTTCTTCCGTCATGGCATGTTGTGGATTCTTTTCCTAATTATCCTCATCATGATAAAGTGCAAATTTATCAGAGCTCTACGTCTATATAATTTGAATTTTTTTTTTTTATTATTTAAAATAATAGCACATATACAAAACATTGACATGTATAATCGAAAATATCACCCTAATACAATAATGTATATCAATATAGATACACACATACAAATGAACTCATGAACAGAACTGATACCCATAATTTATAGACAAAACTACACTTTAATCTTGGACAAACACTGCAAAACCGTAAAACAAAGGATAACGCATAACTCATGCAAAGGTATAGACGAGAAACCTTTCCATACCTCGCGCAACTAACTGAACTAAACACAGTCACATAAAATGTGAATCACCACTACCCTGTAACTGGAACCCCCCTCCCTAACAAAAGGTTTTCTTTGAATGAAATTGTTTCCTATAAATTTGTAAATTACTGGATTCTGCACTTAGGTATCTATACTTCCTGAACGGCAAATGTCTATATTCGCCGAGTGGCAAATATAGACACTCTCTTTAGTTATTCAAAGCCCTAATGATATAATTGGAGAACATCAATGTTTGTTTCGGGAAGATGTGAATATTATTGCCGTCACAAGGCTTCCGATCACGGCAAAGAAAATCCAAATTAATGCAGTCAATAATGAAACATTTTCTCTTATATTGAACGACATGTCGAATCTGCAAAATCTCGAGATCTCCGTCCCCCCAAAAAAAAATGGCTTGATGGCTCACTGATTGATAAAAATTATCAAAATTCTTCAACACTGAAGAATTACACGCATGTGCGACCTCTGGGTATCTTTATTTGTAGGCGTCTCACAATTCAATGGCATCAACAGAAGGACATAATGTGAAGATTGTAGAACGGCATACAAAGGATGAGGTAATCAGTACCTCAGCCTTGGAGTTTCTGAAGAGCACCGTAGTCTGAAGAATCTGAAATACAAGCAGAAAGATTGGCGCTTACATACCTAGAGAATTATTTGCAGCCAATCACAGATGACCTGTTTTCAGGCACTCTTGGTTTTGTGGATTAGTCAGTGTAGGTCCAATAGCCAATCGTCACTCTTGGTTCAGCGGACCTTCGTCACTCTAGGTTCAGTGGGTCATCGTCACACTTGACCCAGAGTGTGATCGTCACATTTGATCCAGTAGACTCTCGTTACACCAGGTTTGGTAAATCATTGTCAATTTTGGTCCAGTGAACTATCGTTGCTCCTGGTCAGTGTACCATCGTCTCTCCTGGTCTAGTGCACCAACGTCGCTCCTGGTTCGGTGGACCATCATAGGGCCACACTACACAAGCCAGCAACTCCAGTCTCTGCTTATCTCTCTATCTCTGTCAAGTGACTCTGTGAGGGAACCTACATCGACCAAATATTGATTAGTTCAAGCAGCAGGTAGCCTCTCTGACGATGCTCTTGTAAATCCCTTACATCTTTTTTGCATTGCCTCTTGTAAATTCCTCAATAATCACCCTACACTACCCTCTCTGCCTTGTCTCATGTAAATCCTTGTCTACCATAGAATTTCTGCCTCTTTCCTTTCAGATCCCTCTCTACCGCACCATTTGTGTCTCGCTGCTCTTCTTGTGAATCTCTAACCTTGCATCATTAATTTCTTCCTATTCCCTCTTCCCTTTCTTCTTCCCTTTATCTCTTCTTATTCCCTTCTGAGTTTTCTATCATTTTCCCCTCCCACCCAGCTTCACCTTTCATCTCGTTTCTCTCTTTGACATGTACTGATTATTTTCTAATCAATGGATCTTATTCCCGTCTTCTCCCATTCTTATCAAGATCCACGTAACTCTTTCACTCTCTCCCTCTCTCCCACTTTAGTTTTTCCAGTCCTTCTCATCGTGG
The DNA here is from genome assembly GCA_009830355.1 of Cherax destructor. Taxonomy (NCBI): domain Eukaryota; kingdom Metazoa; phylum Arthropoda; class Malacostraca; order Decapoda; family Parastacidae; genus Cherax; species Cherax destructor. The sequence goes on from WNWK01000802.1 coordinate 225,611, forward strand.
CTGAGGGGGAGAAGGACTGGAAGGCTGAAGGACTGATCTCCTTATAATTACTCCTTCAAGACTGGGGGACTGATCTCCTTATAATTACTCCTTCAAGACTGGGGGACTGATCTCCTTATAATTACTCCTTCAAGACTGGGGGACTGATCTCCTTATAATTACTCCTTCAAGACTGGGGGACTGATCTCCTTATAATTACTCCTTCAAGACTGGGGGACTGATCTCCTTATAATTACTCCTTCAAGACTGGGGGACTGATCTCCTTATAATTACTCCTTCAAGACTGGGGGACTGATCTCCTTATAATTACTCCTTCAAGACTGGGGGACTGATCTCTTTATAATTACTCTTTCAAGACTGGGGGACTGATATCCTTATAATTACTCCTTCAAGACTGGGGGACTGATCTCCTTATAACTTCATAGCTGATAGACGAATTCTTTAAGCCTGAGAGACTGATCTTGTAACTACTTCAAGACTGAGGGCTGACCACCTCATAACTACTACATAGTTTAAAGGACTGATCACCTCACAACTAATTCTAAGGGATTGACATTGGCTCTTCATTCTTTTCATCTCTTATTTCAACTTACTTCAGTTTGGCAATCTCTCTCTTATATTTTCTTGATTTATCTAGTTCATCACTTTTTCCTTCCTCAATCCTTCAGTCCCGCTCTAACTTTCCCTCACCCCTTCTTTCATTCCTTTCATTTCCTTCGGATCTTCTACACTCCCTTCCTTACTTGGCTTCTTCCATTTTCTTTCTTGCGGTTCTTCCACCTTTTCTTTCACCAAACTCGACTGTCGCATCGTCTTCCTCTACTTTCTCTCACTGCTTTCATCTTGTCACTACTTTCCATCTCCGCTACCTCCTCCTCCGTCTCTCTCTCTCTCTCTCTCTCTCTCTCTCTCTCTCTCTCTCTCTCTCTCTCTCTCCCTTGCACTTTTCATTTGTCCTCATACCCTATTAATTTTCTAACTTTTTCTTTCTGTTCTTCATTGCCCCTTTCATTCTCTTATCGCAAACATCAATTCCACCTTCCTTCCTTTCTTCCTCGACCCTTAAACTTCCTTTTCCCTTCCCTTCAACCCTTCCGCCTTCCCTCACGGCACTTTATTTTCTTCATTTCTCTCTCCCCTCTGCCTTGCCCCTTCCAAATTTTGCTCTCCCACACTCATCCCATCTGCCCTTCCCCTCTTTCCCGACCCATCCATCATCTCTCTCCTTACCCTCGTCTTTCCATCATCCTCTTCCCTTTTTTTCGACGCTTTCATCCACCCTCTCCTCTTCCCTGACCCTTACATTCTACCGTGTCCGTGGTGCCCCTTCATCCCTGCAGTGCTTCCTGCTTGGAGAGGCGGTTGTTATTGTCTCCAGAGAGTGAGTGGCTTGCCCTTCGATAAATCAGCCAGAGCTTCAACCTTTGTCTCCTGATGAGCTTGGACGAGCCAGTCTCTTATCTCCTCTACTGTGTGTGTGTGTGTGTGTGTGTGTGTGTGTGTGTGGATGGGTGCACTCACCTATTTGTACTCAAAGATTTGTTGTTGGAGGAGTCGATTCACAGCTCCTAGGCCCGCCTCTTCGCTGGTCGCTACTAGGTCCGATCTCTCCCTGCTCCATGGCTTTATCGTATCTCTTATTAAAGCTATGTATAGATCCTTCCTTCACTACATCACTCTCCAGATTGTTCCACTTCCTGGCAACTTTGCGACTCTTGAGTTTTCAACCTCCAATTGTGACTCCTTGTTGCTGTATCCCATCTCTGAAACATTGTGTCCCTATCCACCTTGTCAATTCCTCTCAGTATTTTATATGTCGTTATCATGTACCCCCCTCCCCCGTCTCTTCTCTCCAGTCCTTCAGTGTCGTCAGGTTGATTTCCCTTAACCTCTCCTCGTACTACATAGCCCTTATCTCCGGGACTAGTCTTGTTGCAAACCTTTGCACTTTCTCTAATTTCTTGACGTGCTTGACCAGGTGTGGGTTCCATAATGGTGCTGCATCTTCCAGAATTTTGAATGACTCCATACTCAGGGGTCGAAACGCTATTATTAAATTTGCCAGGCGCTCATATGCTGCATCAGTTATTTGATTGATGTGTGCCACAGATGTGCTTGGTATTATACTCATCCCAAGATCATTTTTCTTGAGAGAGAGGTTTGCAGCTTTTGGACCAGTAGCCTGTACTATTTCTGCAGTCTTCTTTGACCTTCCCCAGTCTTCATGACTTTGCACTTGGTGGAGTTAAATTCCTGGAGCAAGTTATTGGACCAGGCTTGCAGCCTGTCCAAATCCCTTTCTAGTCATAACTTATTCTTCATCCGTTTGAATTCTCCGCATTAGCTTCACACCGTCTGAAAACAAGGACACATCTGAATTTATCCTTTGTCATGTCATTCACATATACCACAAACAGCACCGGCCCTAAGACTGACCCTCGTGGAACCCCGCTTGTCACTGGCACCCACTCTGACACCTCGTCTCGTACCATCACTCTCTGTTTTCTTCCTGTCAGGTATTCTTTTATCCATTGCAGTGCCATTCCTGTCATTCCTGCCTAACCCTCTAGCTTCTGCACTAATCTCTTCTACGGAACTGTGTCGAAAGCCTTCTTATATTCCAAGAAAATGCAGTCTACCCACCCCTCTCTCTCCTGCCCTACTTCTGTCATCTTGTCTTAAAACTCCAGTAGGTTTGTGACAGGATTTTCCCTCCCTGACACCGTGCTGTTTATTGTATATAAGCTCATTCCTTTCTAGGTGCTCCACCACTCTTCTGATAAGCTTGTCCATGACTTTGCATACTACTATATATCTCATTAACACTGCTGCCTGTATGAGGATTCTTAAAAATTGGGACTACATATGCCGTCTTCTGCATCTCGGGTAGTTGCCCAGTTTCGATAGATGTGTTGAAGATTGTTGTTAGTGGCACACACAGTGCCTCTTCTCCCTCTCTCAGGACCCATGGAGAGATGTCCGTTCCCACCATCTTTGACGTATCTAGTTCACTTCGCATCCTCTTCACCACCTCCTCGATTGTTCAGAGTGTGTTGGGGCACCCTTCCTTTCCAGTTTCCTAGTCATTTCTGTCTCCACTGAAAATACTTCCTTAAGTCTCGCGTTGAGCTCTTCACATACTTTTTGGTGGTTTCTTGTGATTTTTTCTCTTTCCTTCCTCAGCCTGATTACTTGGTTCTTGATTGTTGTTTTCCTCTTAAAGTGGCTGTACAATAAATAGCTTTGGGTCAGATTTGGCTTTCGATGTTATGTCATTCTCGAATTGCCGCTGGGCCTCCCTCCTCATCCATGCATATTCGTTTCTGGCTCTTCAACTAATCTCCTTATTTTCCTGGGTCCTTTGTCTTCTATACCTTTTTAAGTTCTCTAGTGCACCTTTGGGTGAACCAAGGGCTCATTCTGATATTTCCATTGTTTCTGTTGCCCTTAGGTACGAAACTCTCCTCTGCCTCCTTGCATTTTGTAGTCACTGTTTTTTCCTACTAGTTCTCCTTCCCATTAATCTTCATGCCGGAAATTCCTTATTGCCTGTGTAGTCCCCTCTTTTGTTGTTTGGAATCTCCCATCCTTCTCGTGCTGCTTCACTCTCCACTTTTAACTCTACAAAGCATTCGAAGCTCAGGACCAGGTGATTACTTGCTCCGAGGGGCATTTCATGTGATGTTCCCAATGTCTGAACTACTCAAGGTGAATGCAAGATCCAGTCTTACTGGTTCAGCCTCTCCTATCTCTCTGATAGTGTCGCTAACATGTTGATGCTTCAGGTTTCCCAGTACCACCTACATCATCTTAGCCCATCACGTGTGTGTGTACTCACCTAATTGTACTCACCTAATTGTGGTTGCAGGGGTCGAGACTCAGCTCCTGGCCCGCCTCTTCGCTGTCTGCTACTGGGTCTCTGCTCTCCCTGCTCATGAGCTTTATCATACCTTGTCTTAAAACTGTGTATGGTTCCTGCCTCCACTATATCTTTCTCTAGTCCATTTCCACTTCCTGACTACTCTGTGGCTGAAGAAATGTTTCCTGACATCCTTTGACTCATCTGAGTCTTCAGCTTCCAGTTGTGTCCCCTTGTTTCTGTGTTCCCTCTCTGAAACAACCTGTCACTATCTACCTTGTCAATTCCCCGCAGTATTTTGTATGTCGTTATCATGTCTCCTCTGACCCTTCTTTCCTCCAGTGTTGTTAGTCCTATTTCCCTCAGCCTTTCTTCATAAGACAGACCCCTGAGTTGTGGAACTAACCTTGTCGCAAACCTTTGCACTTTCTCTAGTTTCTTGACGTGCTTGACCAGGTGTGGGTTCCAGACTGGTGCTGCATACTCTAGTATGGGCCTGACGTATACGGTATACAGTGTCTTGAACGATTCCTTGTTAAGGTAACGGAACGCTAATCTTAAGTTTGCCAGTCGCCCATATGCTGCCGCGGTTATCTGGTTGATGTGTGCTTCCGGAGACGTGCTTGGTGTTATACTCACCCCAAGGTCTTTCTCCTTTGTTGAGGTTTGTAGCCTTTGTCCACCTAGCCTGTACTCTGTCAGCGGTCTTCTTTGCCCTTCTCCGATCTTCATGACTTTGCATTTGGTGGGGTTAAATTCGAGAAGCCAGTTGCTAGACCAGATGTCAAGCTTGTCCAGGTCACTTTGAAGTCCTGCTTGGTCTTCATCCGATGTGTGTGTGTGTGTGTGTACTCAGTTAAGTGTGGTTGCAGGGGTCGAGTCATAGCTTCTGGCTTCGCCTCTTCGCTGGTCGTTACTGGGTCACTCACTTCCTGCTATGTGAGCTTTATCATACCTCTTCTTAAAGCTATGTATGGATCCTGCCTCCACCACCTCACTTTCCAGACTGTTCCACTGCCTAACAACTCTGTAACTGAAGAAATACTTCCTAACATCTCTGTGACTCGTCTGAGTCTTCAACTTCCAATTGTGACCCCTTGTTGCTGTGTCCCATCTCTGGAACATCATATCTCTGTCCACCCTGTCGATTCTTCTCAGTATTTTATATATTATCATGGTCCCCCTGTCCCTCCTGTCCTCCAGTGTCGTAAAGTCAAATTCCCTTAATCTCTCCTCGTAGGACATGCTCCTTAGGTCTGAGACTAGTCTCGTTGCAAACCTTTTCACTTTCTCTAATTTTCTGATGTGCTTGCTCAGGTGTGAGTTCCAAACTGGTGCTACATACTCTAATATAGGCCTGACGTACACGGTGTATGGAGTCCTGAGCGACTCCTTACTAAGATGACGAAAAGCTATTCTTAGGTTTGCTAGTAGCCCATATGTTGAAACAGTTATCTGGTTGATGTGCGCCTCAGGAGATATGTTCGGTATTATACTCACCCCAAGATCATTTTCCTTAAGTGAGGTCTGTATTATTTGGCCCCCTAGGGTGTATTCTATCTGAGGTCTTCTTTGACCTTCCTCGATCTTCATGACTTTGCACTTGGCGGGGTTGAACTCCAGAAGTCAGTTGCTAGACCAGGCCCGTAGCCTGTTCAGATCCCGTTGTAGTCCTGCCTGGTCCTCCTCCGACTGAATTCTCCTCATTAACTTCACATCGTCTGCAAACAGACACACTTCTGAGTCTATTCCTTCCATCATGTCGTTCACATATACCAGAAACAGCATTTGTCCTTGAACTGACCCCTGTGGAACCCCGCTCGTCACAGGCGCCCACTCTGATACCTCGTCACGTACCGTGACTCGCTGTTGCCTTCCTGTCAAGTATTCTCAGATCCATTGCAGTGCCCTCCCTGCTATACTTGTGTGTGTGTGTGTGTGTGTGTGTGTGTGTACACAACAAACTGCGGTTATGAGTCGAGTCTCCGCTCCTACCCTGGCCTTTCTACTGGCCGATAGTCCGTTTCACTCTCTCTTGGCTGCGTGAGCCCAATCATATCTGTTCTTAAAGCTTTGTATGGAATCTGTCTCTACCACTCCGGTGTCTACGTCTTTCCACTTCCTGTATGTGTGTGTTTATACTCAAATAATTGTGGTTGCAGGGGTCGAGTCATAGCTCCTGGTCCCGCCTCTTCACTGGTCGCTACTAGGTCTTTTCTCTGCTCCATGAGCTTTATCATAACTCATTTTAAAACTATGTATGGATCCTGCCTCCACTATGCGTGTGTTTGTGCACTCACCTCTGTGTGGTTGCAGTAGGCAAGTCACTGCTCCTTACCTGCCTCTATGTTGGCCGCTACTGGTTTCACTCTCTTAGTCGTTCCACTTCCTTTGTGTGTACTCGCCTATTTGTGGTGTGTGTGTGTGTATGTGTGTGTGTGATGACTACTAAAATGAATCACATTTTCCCTCAACAGGGCCACTTTCCACTGGCGTCTCAACGGGTCAGAGAGAACCTACACCTCTAAGGGTGAGCCACTACCCTGGGGACACCTGGCTTCCCACTATACCTTCGTCGGCGCCTCAGACAAGGACTACGGCATGCTTCACTGCTGGGCCAACAACTCCATAGGCGTCCAGGACAACCCATGCATTTTCCAAATCATTCCTGCCGGTGGGTGGTTTTGTGGGTGTTTATGGGCGAGGATTATTATAGGGTCTGTAATGTTGCTGAGATGTGTGAGCTGTTGTGGATGTTTGAGTCGATGTTTGCATGTGTGAGGTGTGAGTGAAAATGTGCTCGTGTTTCCATTTTATCTCATATATATCTCCTTTCCATCTTGCCTATCTCTCTCTCTCTCTCTCTCTCTTCTCTCTCTCTCTCTCTCTCTCTCTCTCTCTCTCTCTCTCTCTCTCTCTCTCTCTCTCTCTCTCTCTCTCTCTCTCTCTCTCTCTCTCTCTCTCGTGCTCTCTCTCGTGCTCTCTCTCGTGCTTCTCTCGTGCTCTCTCTCGTGCTCTCTCTCGTGCTCTCTCTCGTGCTCTCTCTCGTGCTCTCTCTCGTGCTCTCTCTCGTGCTCTCTATTCTCAATATTCTTTCTCTATTTCTCTCTCTCTTTTTTTTCTCTAACACTCAAAAGCTTCACATCTGGATCCAACAGACATCAACTTAGTCACGTCTGCTTCTTATTACTGGGGTTGGAGCGAGACACTCTGGATACGACTTTGTTATAATGAAAGTGAGAATTATATCAATAAAGAATTAACTCTGCTCAGGTCTGTGTTTAAACTGTTTGTGTTGATTACCTTTGGAATCTGGCAATAGGTATCCATATGTGCACCTCAGTGCATTGATACGTGTGTGTGTGTGTGGTAACACTGATGTTTAAACGAAATCCCAGGGTTTTGCAATGGTAAATCCTCTAAGCTCATTCGAAGCAAATTTATTCATGGAATACTTTGAGACTGAATTATTAGCCAGATAATAAATCTAAAGAGGTTGAAATATGTAGATGACATCTCAGTTTGGCTTGAATTGCAATATTTTGATGGTTTCTGGCTCAATTATAGAAGTTGCTTCCTCTCACTGACTTCAAAAATGAATGGGACACTGAAGAAAAATTCCCCTTTTCTTGATGTTCTTATCCACCAAGCAAACTATAGAGCAAATTACGTTTATTTCGATGAAAACATATTTGCCCATCTACTGTCATTATGTCAAGATATAAATAGTCTAGTATGCAAGCTATCAATATTTTTTGTCCCCAAGCTACACTTTAAATCTGTTTTCCATTAATTTATTGTTGGAATTTTCAGAATAAATTATAATGTTGAATCTTTTGGTTTGGCATGAGAGGTAAAACTACTGTATCGTTTTTATCTCTTCAAATATTTTAATTTTAAAATGTTAGAAAATGCTGAATCTAATATCAAGAAGAAGCAATAAGTTTTAAATTTAGTATAACAGGTGAACACAAAAGAGCCCACAGTGAACAAATAAAACCTAAGCGTACTGTATATTTGAGACAATCACTGAGGCCTTCAGCAAACTTAAATGTGCTCATGATTTAAGGTATATGTGCAGTTGCATTAAAAACGTCAGCTGCAACTACAGCCGGGACTGTTCCTCAGCCCACTTATACATATGGGCTTCTTCTAAGTAATGTCAGATCAGGAGACCTTTACGTCTTTAAGTGAAATGAGAATCTCATCATATCATGAAAGTAGCAAATAGCGTGAGGAGTAACGGATACGAGGCAGCATCCGTGCGCCAGAGTATACAGTATTTTTTCATTTAGGTCTCATCTAATTGATGCACAACCTACTTTTTCTACGTTTCTATTAGTTTTCAGCACCCTACAAGCTACGTAAAAGCAAAGTAAGTTAAAGTGTTCATCACTTGTTTCCTTGTTAAGTATGACAGATCGAGAATATAGAATTCAGTTATTCTTTAGTAAGAGTTATGAAAGCTATTCTCACGTTTTCACAGTGCGTATATTCTGAAGATGTTTTGCTTATGTTTGTCTTTATCCTACTACTGTAACGGCCCGATGAATGTTTCACCATGGGTTCAACCCCCACCCGTTCCCTGGTTTGTTTGAAATTGTTTCGCGAGTCAATATTTTGATATCAGGCTAATTTTCACTTACATAATTTTTCACAGTTTCACTCTTGCTGGGGTTGACGTTCGGTAGGTATTTGTCTGATCATTCCTGTTATCTGTCCAAGTCCACTTTTTGCGACTCCATGCTCTCTTCAATGATGAGGACCAGTGCTAGTAACAGCACTGATCTTTGTTGTACACCACTTGTCACATCTTCCCCTCTTGATACGTCCTCACTTTCATTTGAGTATTCTTAGATTTATTGTAGTCCCTATCTTTTTATCTGTTTTTTTCTTGTTCATTATTCTGTCATTTAGTACAGAATCGAATTCTTTCCAACAACCGATGAATTCCTACTCATCACATTGTCTGTCTCTCATTCTGTCATATAACTTCGCAATTATGTTGGTGGAATTACCGACAATACTGTATGTTATTTAAAAGGACACATGAGAGCGAAACGATTCCACAATGAAACGTCGCATTAGTTGCACATGTGTCCTTTTGCTTAAAGAACTTCTGTTGGATCGTAAACAGGACTTTCTTCTCTAAATCAATTATTTTTTAAGCAAATCTAAATTTCTTCAAATACTCCCTCTTTTAGAAAACATGTACATATTTTATCATTTCCAAAACAATTTTTGGAAACCCAATCACATCATCTGTATTTTGTTTACTCGGGATTTCAGTTTCGTAGACAGACATCAGGACACAAACACATTCTCCTGAAACGAGGCACAGTCCACCTAGCTTTAGTTTGGAATAAGAGGGTACAAGAGAAGACTCTCTCCACCCTCATCTTTTCTCCAGCCACACTGCCAAATGGAATAAAAACATCGAAAGGAATTCATGACGTCAATGGCGGCGTTACGGAAGGGCTTGGGGGGCTTCAGCCCCCCTAAAGAATTCCTGTAACCCCCAAACCTGTCCTCCAATAAAAATAGTAATAACGCTGTTTCAGAACAAATCTTCTATTCCCTTTCAAAGCTCTTAGCCACCCCCAATGCCTTCCAATATAGAAATTCTGGCGCCTGCCCCTGCATCACGTATAGAGAAAAGTGAATGTATTTATATTATTAATCGTGTAGGTAAAGTTTTGTCTCCACTGTTAGAGCTTCTACAACTGCAGTGGCAGCCTCTACTCCTACAACAATCACCATCATTAATAATTTACCACCGGTACATTCGCTACTATCACCACCACTACAACCACAACAACCCTATACCAATCTCTACTACTTCTATACCTACCACTGGTAATACTATCACCATCACACCACTACTACTATCCCAATTACCACTATTGCAGCCTCCACCACTACTACTGTTTTTACATTGCTCTGAAAGGCTCAGAATGAAAAAGACTTGAGAACAGAACAGAAGCAGGAAATATACTGGTCTGTATTGTATACCATTCATGTACAGGAAATATATTGGTTAAATAAAACAATTTCACTTTACAGTTATCAAAAGGGCTAAAAGGCAGGACAACGAGCTATAGCTCAACACCGGCAAAATTAACTAGTTCACAAATAAAGAAATTTTGCATCCACTTGTGTAAGATTCCTGTCTCTCAATAGTGTATTAGTTCTCCCCACACGGGAAGAAATCTTTCTGAATTCTGAAGATGCTATCAAAAGTTGAGCGAGGGACGCGAGTTGAAGAACTGAAGAGTGGCACACTTTTCACTGACAGGGATGCCGAAATCGAAATTTGCCTGAAACCGAGTCAACACACACACACGCGCGCGCACACACACACACACACACACACACACACACACACACACACACACACACACACACACACACACACACACACACACACACACACACACACACGGGCGGTGTACCGCAGGGGTCAGTCCTAGGACCAGTGCTATTCTTGCTATATGTGAATGACATGACGGATGGGATAGACTCAGAAGTGTCTCTTTTCGCAGATGATGTGAAATTAATGAGGAGAATCACATCGGATGAAGACCAAGCAGGACTTCAAAGTGACCTGGACAAGCTTGACATCTGGTCTAGCAACTGGCTTCTCGAATTTAACCCCACCAAATGCAAAGTCATGAAGATCGGAGAAGGGCAAAGAAGACCGCTGACAGAGTACAGGCTAGGTGGACAAAGGCTACAAACCTCAACAAAGGAGAAAGACCTTGGGGTGAGTATAACACCAAGCACGTCTCCGGAAGCACACATCAACCAGATAACCGCGGCAGCATATGGGCGACTGGCAAACTTAAGATTAGCGTTCCGTTACCTTAACAAGGAATCGTTCAAGACACTGTATACCGTATACGTCAGGCCCATACTAGAGTATGCAGCACCAGTCTGGAACCCACACCTGGTCAAGCACGTCAAGAAACTAGAGAAAGTGCAAAGGTTTGCGACAAGGTTAGTTCCACAACTCCGGGTCTGTCTTATGAAGAAAGGCTGAGGGAAATAGGACTAACAACACTGAGGAAAGAAGGGTCAGAGGAGACATGATAACGACATACAAAATACTGCGGGGAATTGACAAGGTAGATAGTGACAGGTTGTTTCAGAGAGGGAACACAGAAACAAGGGGACACAACTGGAAGCTGAAGACTCAGATGAGTCAAAGGGATGTCAGGAAACATTTCTTCAGCCACAGAGTAGTCAGGAAGTGGAATGGACTAGAGAATGATATAGTGGAGGCAGGAACCATACATAGTTTTAAGACAAGGTATGATAAAGCTCATGGAGCAGGGAGAGCAGAGACCCAGTAGCAGACAGCGAAGAGGCGGGGCCAGGAGCTGAGTCTCGACCCCTGCAACCACAATTAGGTGAGTACAATTAGGTGAGTACACACACACACACACACACACACACACACACACACACACACACACACACACACACACACATACACACACACACACACATACACACACACACACCAGCATGGTTTCAGGGAAGGAAAATCCTGTGTCACAAACCTACTGAAGTTTTATGACAAGGTAACAGAAGTAAGACACGAGATAGAGGGGTGGATAGACTGCATTTTTTTGGACTGCAAGAAGGCGTTCGACACAGTTCCTCACAAGAGATTAATGCAAAAGCTAGAGGATCAGGCACACGTAACAGGAAAAGCACTGCAATGGATCAGAGAATATCTGACAGGGAGGCAACAACGAGTCATGGTACGTGACGAGATGTCAGAGTGGGCACCTGTGACGAGTGGAGTTCCACAAGGGTCAGTCCTAGGACCTGTACTGTTTTTGGTATATGTGAATGACATAACGGAAGGGATAGACTCAGAAGTGTCCCTGTTTGCAGATGATGTGAAGTTAATGAGAAGAATCAAATCAGTCGAGGATCAGGCAGGAATACAAAGAGACCTGGACAGGCTGCAAGCCTGGTCCAGTAACTGGCTCCTTGAATTTAACCCTGCCAAATGTAAAGTCATGAATATCGGGGAAGGGCAAAGAAGACCGCAGACAGAGTATAGTCTAGGTGGCCAAAGACTGCAAACCTCACTCAAAGAAAAGATCTTGGGGTGAGTATAATACCGAGCACATCTCCTGAGGCACACATCAATCAGATAACTGCTGCAGCATACGGGCGGCTGGCAAACCTAAGAATAGCGTTCCAATACCTCACCAAGGAATCATTCAAGACTCTGTATACCATATACGTCAGGCCCATACTGGAGTATGCAGCACCAGTTTGGAACCCACACCTGGTCAAGCACGTCAAGAAATTAGAGAAAGTGCAAAGGTTTGCAACAAGACTAGTCCCAGAGCTAAGGGATTGTCCTACGAAGAAAGGTTAAGGGAAATCGGCCTGACGACACTAGAGGACAGGAGGGTTAGGGAGACATGATAACGACATATAAAATACTGCGAGGAATAGATAAGGTGGACAGAGACAAGATGTTCCAGAGAGGGACACAGAAACAAGGGGTCACAATTGGAAGTTGAAGACTCCTATGAGTCAAAGGGATGTTAGGAAGTATTTCTTCAGTCATAGAGTTGTCAGGAAGTGGAATAGCTTGGAAAGCGACATAGTGGAGGCAGGAACCATACATAGTTTTAAGACTAGGTTTGATAAAGCTCATGGAGCAGGGAGAGAGAGGACCTAGTAGCAATCAGTGAAGAGGCGGGGCCAGGAGCTATGACTCGACCCCTGCAACCACAAATAGGTGAGTACAAATAGGTGAGTACACATACACACATACACACACACATACACACACACACACATACACACACATACACACACATACACACACACACATACACACACACACACACACACACACACACACACACACATACACATACACACACATACACACACACACATACACACACACACACACACACACACACACACACACACACACGCGCACGCGCACACACACACACACACGCACGCCTGATTCAGCAACTGGCTCCTGGAGTTCAACCACACAAAGTGCAAAGTCATGAAGATTGGGGAAGGGCAAAGAAGACCGCAGACGGAGTACAATCTAGGGGGCCAGAGACTGCAAACCTCAGTCAAGGAAAAAGATCTTGGGGTGAGTATAACACCAGGAACATCTCCTGAGGCGCACATCAACCGAATAACTGCTGCAGCATATGGGCGCCTAGCAAACCTAAGAACAGCATTCCGACATCTTAATAAAGAATCGATCAGGACCCTGTATACTGTGTACGTCAAGCCCATACTGGAGTATGCAGCACCAGTTTGGAACCCACACCTAACCAAGCACATGAAGCTCGAGAAAGTGCAAAGGTTTGCAACAAGACTAGTCCCGGAGCTAAGGGGTATGTCCTACGAGGAGAGGTTAAGGGAAATCGACCTGACGACACTGGAGGACAGGAGAGATAGAGGGGATATGATAACATATAAGATACTGAGAGGAATTGACAAAGTGGACAGAGACAGAATGTTCCAGAGATGGGAAACAGCAACAAGGGGACACAGTTGGAAGCTGAAAACTCAGATGAATCACAGAGATGCTAGGAAGTATTTCTTCAGTCACAGAGTGGTCGGGAAGTGGAATAGTTTAGGAAGCGATGTAGTCGAGGCAGGCTCCATACATAGCTTTAAGAAGAGGTATGATGAAGCTCATGACGCAGGGAGAGTGACCCAGTAGCGGCCAGTGAAGAGGCGAGGCCAGGAGCTGTGATTCGACCCCTGCAACCACAACTAGGTGAGTACACACACATACACACACACACCTGGCGGGGCCAGGAGCTATGCCTCGACCCCTGCAACCACAACTAGGTGAGTACACACACACACATATCGTACCGAATAGGCAAAACTTGCGATTTTTGCTTAAATAGCGACGCTCTTGCCGAATAAGGCATGCGAAAATTTCTAAATGCAATAATTACGCAAAAATCATTCTGAACCTAAGGAAAAAATATATATTTCATTGTGTTTGTTTATTATTAAATTAATGTTAACGTATCTAAAATATATTTAGTTAGGTTAGGCTAAATTAAATTGCGCTTGTTGTAATAAGGTTAGGTAGGTTTTCAAAGTTTCACTTGGTACAAAATTATAAATTCTTACATTAACATAAATGGAAAAAATATATCTTTAAACGTATAAGAGAAAATTTTAGAAAGGACTTAATTATAGATGAGTTCTTGCTAATTGACCAGTTTAACCTAATCGGCACGACATATATATATATATATATATATATATATATATATATATATATATATATATATATATATATATATATATATATATATATATATATATATATGAGTAAATCAGTATTTTAGACGGTCATACCATTTATTTTAATTTATTCAAGTAACAGTTGTTAATGAAGCAGAAAATATTTTATGCAGAGTATAATATATATACTGAGTAAAGTCAATGGAAGGTATTTAGTGTACATATACGTGCTACTTACGGGCCGCATGAGGCTCACGGATCGCATGAGGCTCACGGGCCGCATGAGGCTCACGGGCCGCATGAGGCTCATGGACCGCATGAAGTTCACGGGCAACATTAGGCTCACGGGTCGCATGAGGCTCACGGGTCGCATGAGGCTCACGGGTCGCATGAGGCTCATAGACCGCATGAGGCTCACGGACCGCATGAGTCTCACGGGCCGCATGAGGCTCACGGGTCGCATGAGGCTCGCGGGCCGCATGAGGCTCATGGACTGCATGAGGCTCACGGGCCGCATGAGGCTCACGGGTCGCATGATGCTCATGGACCGCATGAGGCTCACGGGCCGCATGAGGCTCGCGGGCCGCATGAGGCTCGCGGGCCGCATGAGGCCAGCGGCCCGTCGGTTGTGCATCCCTGAGATAAAGGCTCATTTTTAGGAGGGGTAGCGAGAGGGAATTTAAAAATGCATGAAATAAAATATTAGAACTGGAGGAACTAATGTGGAGATCTGGGCAATTATAAGGAGATTTAATGCAGGAATTGGGGACCGCGTGCTTTAAATGATAGCGGCCAGACCTACCCATTAATCCCGGCTGTTTTCCTATTGGAAATTTACCAACGACTATTTATTACCATCACATAGGAAAATATAGTAATTATATTTATTATTGCTGCTGGCGAGCTGTGCGTGACCAAGTACACCATTTACAGTAGTAAATTGCGTAGTTGTCCTTATAATCACCTATTTGTAATGACCTATTTTTAATCACCTATTTGTAGGAAGATGAACTCCACCTCACAACCAAAGACATGAAATAGCTTTATTATATCTATTTTGAACTCCTGTATGGAGTCCACTTCCACTATGTCCCCAACATTCCTTCAGAGGCGTAGGAATATGTCTCTAAGAAAAACTGTAAACTGAGACCATCCATTTACCTTTGCAATGATGATCTTGAATTCTTGTCAAGATCATCATCAGGAACTTGCGTATTACACTTCTTAGGTACACTGGCCTATAGTACAAAACTTCCTTCTTAACACTTTTTTGTGAAAATTCACATTTACATTTGTCATCTTCCAGTCAGGTTATTAATGAAGTGCTAAAGGGCTACATACCACTCGCAAAATATTTCGATTCCATTTATTACTAATTGTTGTGAATGTACATCTGATCCTGATGTCTTTGATATTTCAAGTTCCTTTAAGAATCTTCTAACTACCTCATTAACTATTTCAGCATGTCATAATTCTGTTTGTTTTATCTTGACTACCTCACCCCCTAGTTCTTCGTATCCACCTTTGGTTACGCCGTATCTTTAGCAAGCACAAAGATATTGTCTTTTGTTGGGTCCCTGGTCATGTTGACGTACAGGGCAATGAACAGGCAGACACTGCTGCGCGGTCAGCAGTACATGACCTTCCAGTTTCATATTGAGGTGTTCCTTTCACGGACTATTTTGCGGTCATTGCTACCCACCTTCGCACCCGTTGGCAACAACGCTGGTCTGACCTGCTGAATAACAAACTTCATTCTATTAAACCGGTTATAGGTTTCTGGCCTTCTTCTTGTCACCAATGTCGAGGTTGGGAGACTACTCTCCCGTCTTCGCATCGGCCACACTCGTCTTACTCACGGGTATCTCATGGAGAGGCTCCTGCCCCTCTCTGTGAGCATTGTCAGGTTCCAGTGTCTGTTCGACATATCCTGTTGGACTGCCCACTCTACCAACGAGCACGCATAATTTACCTCCAACGACGTCTTCGCTCTGCGGCCCTTTCTTTACCTTCCCTTCTTGCAGATGGATCCTCCTTTAATCCTGACTCTCTCATTGACTTTTTGACAGAAACTGACTTACTACACAAACTCTGAAGATTATACCTCTAGCACCTCCCTCAGTCCCTTCTACCTCGATCTCTTGCTACCCTCCATCCCTGCACTATCCACCGTCATCTTACACTCCATACCCTACTAATCGTCCATCTCCCTCTTACAACCCACTCTCCCTGCATCCTACAATAACCTGCAGCGCTGTATAACCCCTGTGGTTTAGCGCTTCTATTTCATTATAATAATAATAATATATTTTCAGGTAATGATCCTTGCTTAATCATAATAATTATTATTTAGCATAACTCCGTCACTTTGCGAGTATTTCCTATTCATTTCTCAGAGTTATACCAGGATTCTCCACTGTCACTCTGAAGTAGCTTTGGTTCTGTTAATTAAAAACTTTCCCAGCGTCTTCTTCACCCTAAGACTCTTCTGCTAGCATGAATATATTCTCTAGTAGCTGGACTGTTTCCTTGCTCCTGTGTTTCTGAATTTTGTCTTATTATGTTGACTGAACCATGGGTTCTCCTGTGTTTCGTATCGCTTCTTTCTGCTTCTGGTTGGATTTACGAGTATAAGACACTTTAAGGGTAGATCATTCCCTGAATTCAATATCCCACTGAAATTTTCTTCTTTCATTTACAGCGACTTTTATTTACATTGGATTCTTTCACTCTCCAGTTTATCTTCATATCTTTATTTTCACTTACACAAAATAGGTGAAGGTAAACACTTGACCTTGGGGCATTTCATTTACAAACACAGTGATGCCAATCTCGTCAGAAGTGAAAATACGATCCAGTGGCTCAGCAGGGATTTCAGTCGAAGGGGAACTTAAGCCTGGATTTCAATCTGGAGTCTTAAAGATCATAAGATGTTGAAAATATCAAAGAATTCGTTTTTAAAAATATATATTTTTCAGTATGCATGTGAAACTTCTTAAACCACCTTGCTTTCTTTGGTACTGGTCAATGTAATTCAGTGAAAATTAACCAATAATTAAAAAAAGAGCATTTGAATCTGGGCTGCGGGATTTAGCACGATTAGTCCCTCTTTTGTAGCTTGCGCCATTGGCTAATTTCAGTCTCACTAGTTAATAAATCCCTCTTATGCGTTGGCTCATTAAAGTGCTGCATAATGCCTGAAGTTACCGAGTGTCCGTGGTTCGATCCCCTGCAATGGTGAAAACGTTGAGCATGTTTCCTATTTACCTACCAGTAAGTAGGTACCTTTGTGTTAGTGGGTGTATCCGGGGCTTTGAAATGAGCTGAGGTAGGATAACAGCTCATAGCCTGTAAAATTGATTCGTGTAAAAAAAAAAAAGTTATAAAATTTGAGAAACACTGGTGTACATGATACTGTACTAGACTAAGGTTAACTTACCTCACTTGCCTTTTCATCAGGTCACTATATGTCATTCACACCTCCTCCCTCTTAGTCTATATATGCAATTATTGTCAATCTTTGTATGTTAGAAGTGATGAAGGTCTCGGGAACGATACGTTTTCTAATAAATCTGTTCTAGAGTTTACTCGTGAGTCTTATTAAGCCACTTTGTCGATATTATTTACCAAGGGTTACATTATTAGTCTCTTTGCAAGCTTCGCACTCTCCAGTTTCTTGAAATGCTAAACAGTGACTTCCTTACTGGTGCTTCGTACTCCAATATGGGCCTGAGTTATGCCGTATATTGTATATTGTTCTGAATGACTCCTTGCTTAGGATCCTGAAAGCCAATTTTAGATTACCTGACGCACGCTTACTGCAGCAGTTATTCAGCTGATGTGCTCCTCAGATGATGTGAATGGTACACGCACACTCCGAGATCCTCCTTGAGTGAGATTTGTAGTCTTTGCCCATCCGAAGTCTTCATCAGCTTTATACTTGCTGGGTTTGAAGCTTTAGAGCCGCATGTCATATCAAACCCGCAGCCTGTTCAGGTCCATTTAAAGTTTTTCCTAATTCTTACCTGTTTGTATTCACCTCATTAGTCTCATCTGCTAACAAGGATACCTCTGCTCTCTCCCTTCCGTCAAGTCATTAACAAATTCAAGTAACTGTACCGGTTCTAGTGCTGATCCTTGTGGAACTCCACTCATACATCAATTAAGACACCTTTTCTCGTAAAGTCACTCGTTGTTTCCTTCCTGTTAATTATTCCTGTTGATGTGCTTCCCTGTTATTCCTGCCTTTGTCTCAGTATTCTGTTTGGGCAAGGATGAATAACATCTTATAGGAGTGAGAAAGAACCAGTTGTGAGTGTGGGGGAAGTTCGTGAGGCAGTGAGTAGAATGAAAGGGGGTAAAGCAGCTGGGATTGATGGGATAAAGATAGAAATGTTAAAGGCAGGTGGGTCCTATGTCAAAACCCTCTTTACAGTCCAAAAATATGCAATCCTGCCTCCACCTGTGTTACCTGGTCATAGAACTCCAGTAGGTTTGTAAGACAGGATTTACTATCTCTAAAGCTGTGTTGGTTACTGTTTTTGAACCTAGTCCTTTCTTGGCGTTCCACTATTCTTCTGATAATCTTCTCCATGACGTTACATACTATGTATTCCAGTGATACCAGCCTATATTTTAACGCTACCTGTCTGTGCCGATTCTTAAATACAGGGACTACATTTTGTCTTCCCCACCTCTGGCAGTTGGTCTGTGTTGATTGACTTGTTGAAGATTGTGGCTAGCTGTTTACACAATGCTTCGGCTCCCTTTCTTTGGACCTTCTGAGCGATGTTGTTTCGTCCCGTTCCCTTTGAAGTAAATAGCTTATTCTTGTGTCATATATTTTGTATCCAGCATTCACTATTGCACACTTATGTTGTGTGTGTGTGCGTGCGTGCGCGCGCGTGTTCGCTTGTGTGCGCGTATGTGTGTGCATGCGTCCGTGTGTGCACGCGCTCTTATGCGTCTTCCTTGTGTGTGCCAGTCCAAGTATATACTGTTTTATGTTCTTATTAAAAAAAAGGCACAATACCGTGACTGGAACAATACACACACACAACCCGCACATAGAAGAGAGGAGCTTACGACGACGTTTCGGTCCGACTTGGACCATTTACAAACGTCGTCGTAAGCTCCTCTCTTCTATGTGAGGGTTGTGTGTGTATTATGTATTTATTTTTTTATAATTATCAAAGATTGTATAATCTCCTTGATTTATCATTTTTTTTCTCTTTGTATCCACTCTCCTCTAACCCAGTTTTATTCGTAACTTCCAAATATATTGACTGTTGATAGTTTTCTTCAAATAGTTTTGAATTATTTGAAAATATCGTTTAGATTTCTGTGCTCATGTTAGTAGAGATGCTCATTTCATGTATCTCAAATATTTTTTTCTCAATTCTTAATTTGTCTGGTTTGTTTGGTCTTGTCTAATTAGTTTCTTTTATATTTCACTTAAACCATTTTTGGATTGGATTCAAAATGCTCCCTCAAAGTATTTATCTGTTATTTTTTCATAATATGATTTTCATTCCTTATCTAAAATGTGTCAGTCTATCTTACAATATCGTTTTCGTAAATTTATTTGCATTTGTTTCCTCATATTTGTGTGCAAACTCACATTTTTAGCCATCGAATTATTTATTATTATTTTTTATGGTCAAATGTACTCCCGTGGTATACTTTGTACGCTATTATTTACTATTTACAATTTTTTTTTCTAGCCCGTAAAATAATGTAATTCTCGAGTGACCCCTGTATTTTATCTAGATTTTGTGACTAAAATTCAACTACAGTGGACCCCCGGTTTTCGTACTGCTCCAAACTTGATCAATTATGTAAATGTGTTTTTGTAAGTGCTTTTGTAAGTGTATTTTTGGGGGTCCAAAAGGACTAAGCTAATTTATATTATTCCTTATGGGAACAAATTCGTTTAGTAACGGCACTTGAACAGCATTCTAGAATGAATTAATTACGAACACCGGGGGTCCACTGTACATTATTTTTTTTTCTTTACTAAGGCAATGCAAAAACAATCTGACATTTTGACACAACTCATCTCTGAACCTGTTACTACGCAGGTCACAGTGGTTGAGTCATCTGCTTGTTTCACGTTGATCTTGAGTCATTTTCAAGGTTATGTCGGCATAGCCTGGCTGTAAATGAAAATGTTCAGCATTATTGTTATGAATTTAAAATGAGAAGTAAGTTTACAGAATAACAAAAAAATGTACAATACCGTGACTGGAACAAAACACCAATAACCCGCACATATTAAAGAGGAGCTTACGACGACGTTTCGGTCCGACTTGGACCATTTACAAATGGTCCAAGTCGGACCGAAACGTCGTCGTAAGCTCCTCTCTATGTGCGGGTTATTTCTGTTTTGTTCAGTTTACAGACTCGGCATCCATTTTTTTTTATATAAAAAAAGCAAAGTTATTGATTTGCTTTTGACTAAAACAAGTTTTTCTTCTGTCTCTCACATTTTTCTTATTTTTCTACCTTTCGCCAAAGGATAGATAACTTACTTATCTTCCAGATACGAGTTTATACAGAACCATTTTTATTTACCCCACTAAAAATTCCTCGAATATCCTTCCCGACCAGACGTGTTGGCATGAGTAGCATGACAGTGTGTGTGTGTGTGTGTGTGTGTGTGTGTGGAGGGGATGGTGTTGGGGTGAAGAGTGTGTGCGCACTCACACACTCAATTCACTTAAGATGCATCTTTTTTCATGGCTTATCGCTCCATCCATAAATTCTAAGACAGCCTGATAAATTCTTTCACATTATTATTCACTTTCCTGTGCCTAACCCGTGCATCTCAACATCTTTGGATGTTAGTATTCTCGAGATGAGAGCAACGTTTAAGTTGTATGTCTTTCAAAAATGAGTCTAATTCCTTGGAAAAAAATATACGGAGCTTTTCTTGAATTTTATGATAACCTTTCGGGATTACTAACCCCAAAAATGTTTTCTACCTAAACTGAAAGAGAAGGGCTAATACCATACTCGGAAACTAATGTATTTTCACCGATCATTTTTTTTTTTTAATTTCATAATACATTTTCTCGCCTTTACTTATAAAATATAATTGAAAAAAGACAATATTATGAATCCATTGTCTCTATTTTCGTTTTGTTCTTTTGTGGTAGCACTGGCATGGGATTCTATAGTTTACATGTACTTTGGGCTCTTGATTAATCAAAAAAGTCACTAGCGCAGATAATAATGGCTTCGAACCTATAGCAAATCTAATCCATCGGAGTCATTCCAGATATCTAACTCATGACTCGACTTCTCAACATATACCGCAGCCATGGCTTCGGGTGCTGCTGGTTGGGCATGCCGCACGCTTGATTCACGTTACATAGCAAGGTCGTAAATCTGTCGAGATCTAATCGTTGTTAGGATATCTTACTACTAGAATATGCAAGGGTATCATGGGGCCAGACTTGTGGCGGACTGGCCCAGCTTGTTAGTATGCTTGGTATTTCTTTTGTATGTAGAAATTTCACTAGCAGATTTATATCCTGGCCGTACTGTGTTCCGGGAAGCTGCATTTGATTGCATCCTACTGGCAGTACTGAGTGTAATATTTGGGTATATGAATACTTTGCCTACAGAAGACACTCCTAAGCTACCTCTGTTTCTCACTTGATGCTACCAAAACTACCCACACTATGAAAGGAATAATTACACATAGCTCAGTGGGTAGAGTATTTCGTTCCCAACCGAAAGAACTCGGTTTCGATTATCGGGTTAGTCGAGACGTACGGCAAGGAAAGATTGGAAAACCCCTAACAATATTTGGCATGCATTTCTCTGTCTCTCTCTCTCTCTCACACACATATACACAGAACACACACACACAAAAAACACACACACATACACACACACATACACACAAAACACACACACATATACACACAAAACACACACACACATATACACACAAAACACACACACACACGTACACAGAAAACAGACACACACACACACACACACACACACACACACACACACACACACACACACACACACACACACACACACACACAAAAGAGGGGCTAACCTCTCGGTCAACTTTTAGGTCTTAATCTGACCTCAGAGAATGTCACCGTGTATTTTCCTTCATGTAATGATGTGCGTGTGTGTGTGTGTGTGTGTGTTAGTTACCATTTTGTCCTAGGCACATGTCGATTAGACACTAGGCCTGTTGTATATATGTGTGTGTGTGTGTGTAACGAAACACTTTGAAATGTTTCGGCCCCGCCGGGAATTGAACCCGTGCCCTCTGCGCGTGAAGCAAGAGTGCTAGCCACCATGCCATCGGGGCGTGTGTGTGTGTGTGTGTGTGTGTGTCTGTGTGTCTGTGTGTGTGTGTGTGTCTGTGTGTCTGTGTGTGTGTGTGTCTGTGTGTGTGTCTGTGTACGTGTGTGGAGGAGTTGAGGGGTCAATACTCAACCCTTTTTTGTGTTTCTCGCTCTCCCCAAAAAATCGAGATGTGTCCCACTGAGCTATTGTCAGTCCACTCAAACCCAACCTCCTCAATGATCTCTCTTCACTCCACGACGGAAACCAAAAGAAAGAAAATGCGAATCTATTTTTCCTGGCTTTCCCGCCGTTACCACTAGGAATTTTCTTAAATGGTTAACCATGCGGCGTTAGGAACCTTACGGAATAGGTGTGAATAAGTGAAAAGCGTTCAGGTGCTCCCAGAATATTGTAAGCTGATCACGGTGTTTTTCTCGTTATTGTAACACCTTAGTATCACAGATAGACAGTAACACACTTGAATAGGCTGTGCATCTGTATTCTTGAATTATTTTATGTTACTAATGTTGCAATATAGTCTTGCAAAATAATGGTTAACTCTGTGCCCTTTTTTTTTTCAAAACAAACAGGCAGCTATTCAGCTATTACTAAGTATATATGGATTGTACAGTGAACGTTGTATGACCCATAATTTATGTACAATGATAATTGGGAAAAAATAGAAAACTTGGCAACTGTCAAATCAAGAACCACACAGTGCCACCTTCGTTAATTAATCTAGCACCAGGAACCACACAGTGCCACCTTCGTTAAGTAATCTAGCACCAAGAACCACACAGTGCCACCCTTATGACGAAGGAACCTTGAATCAAGAATCACACCACTCACCTCGAGGACCTTGGATCAAGAACCCCATTCAACCCTCTCCTGCACCTTGGATAAACACCCACCCCTTCAGTTTCCTGAACCTCGGATCAGTAGTCTCACCATCCAATTTCTGGGCATTCAACCACATTCAGCCTCCTCCCAGACCTTGGATCGAGAACCACACCTCACATCCGCTAGACCTTCCATAAATACCAACACAGTCACCTGAACCTTGGATCAAAAATCCCACACCCACCTCCTAGGCCTTGAATCAAGAACCTCTTAATTAAAAACTCCTCCCACTCGCCTCCTGGACCCTGGATCAAGAACACAGCGTCTTGTATAGGTAACCATGTAAGACTCTTCAGCATCTTTATATTTAGATGATCTAAATAATGTAAACCTAACTCAGCCTTCGGCCGATGTCTACATCGTCTGAACAGATGTCTACATCTTAACAGATGATGTCTTAACAGATGTCTACATCACCTTAACAGATGTCTTAAAATATGTCTACATCACCTTAACAGATGTCTACATCCTAACAGATGATGTCTACATCTTAGCAGAAATCTTAACAGATAATGTCTACATCATCTTAGCAAATGATGCCTTAACAGTTGATGTGTATATCAACTTAACAGATGATACAGATATCTGTTTTAGAGGATGTCTACTGTTAAGAAAATTTACACACATTATTTCTGGCATATAAGGCGCACGACAGAAGTATCATAACAGTAAATCAGTAATCATATTCTTACTTTACGCCAAAGGGTAATCCAAAGCTTTCCCTTGACCCTGACCTTGAGCATATAAGGCGCAGGTTGATTTTTCAAGACTCTTTTTGTGAAAAAAGGAGCTCCTTATATGCCGGAAAATAAGAAATCGTATTTTTATCTACTAAAACGTCGCAATATATTAATTCTTCATCCTTACGAAGCTGAAACGCGTTCTTAATTGTTAAAAAAGACAACCTTCACCAAATTAATATATCTATATAATTATTGAAAAAGCGGCTTTACCAAATTAAAAGACTTCCGCATTAATTAAAGCGACTACCAGAGAAAATCTAAATATAGAACTTCCTTTTCTTTCTCTCTTGTTCTCGCCTATATACTGGCTCCATTTTTTTTGTTAGTGTGACTTTGTAAATGGTCCAAGTCGGAGCGAAAATCTCGTCGTTATTTGTGTATTGTAAAATTTAAATACGTCATTATCAATTAAAATGATTTTCTTACCATGTTAAAATGATGCTTTTAACCTATTGAAAGACTTCCTTAACTATTAAACTGACGTCCTAAACTATTAGTAAGAATCCCTTGCCAAAATAAAAGTTTTTTTGCAAATTGAAAGAAAAACGTTACGTGTATTTACCTCATCATTCCCGTTGTAACAATCTGGTCCATTTAGCTGCCGCTGTTATTAATTTTGTATCGTCCTCATCATCGTCTTGGGAAGGGATCCATATCTTTGTTGATGAGCTTTATTACCAAAATGAAGTATTCTTTACGTTTCTTACCAATTTCTTGGAAAATGGACTTGTAAGTTTCACAGGCGTGGTTATTGGATGATACCCATCTCCCCTTGGTTCACTTTGAAAAAATACCTCTTCTATTCGAATATTTTCCTGGATACTTTTGAGTAAGGGTACAATGGCCTGACTAAAATAGGGTAACGTGCGTCTAATGGCATCCCATTTCAAGCCCTCGACCAAATGCATATTTCTCGAATGTTCGGTTTGACTTTCAAAAATGCTGGGAGGACAAGTTTGCTAGGATGTAACGTGAATTTACGAAGATGTTTGAAAGGAATTGGGGTGGACAAGACATATTTAAACTATTCTTGAAGAATACTAGTGATAATTGCTTATGTTATGCTAACGACACAACAAATACGTACATCACTTATGTATGTTCCAGGGAACCTTAGTCATGTTGCTAGGAAACGTGTGTTGATTATGTCTCCTCACTCCCCAAAGAACATAAGTAACAAGCACAGTAGCAGGCTAACTGGCCCATTCTAGGCAAGTCCAAGTTACACTCATTTAAAAAAGAAATGAACACTGCTGCAGGTCTGCTGGTCCAAGCTAGGCCGGTCCATCTCATCTAAACCTTTTTTTAAAGCTACACAAGGTTTTAGCTACTAAAAATATAATCCTTCCTGTCTCCGGACCTCACCTTCACTACCCTGCACCCAGTCGCATGCTTTAGACTCTGATCTTTGTAATAGATACCTGGCTGCCTGTCTCACTGTGGATGAAAACAATGAACTCCTGGCGGAAGATGCTTATCCACAGCACCTGTAAATGTTGCAGATTTAAGGTACAAGTCAGTTATATTTCGCTATTTTCTTCTCTACTATTCAGGGTCATCTAAGTTATATGACTCATCCATTTCACCTATGCCTTAATATAGTACTCTGCTATTCTACTCCATTCCGCACAGCTTATATTTATAATATGTAAGGTTAGGAGGTTTAACTGTGGCAAATGCTTGTGTCTATAAAAGATATGCCATTCTGATTCTGGCAATCACTATGTCAGACAGCCTAGTCGATGATTTATGCTGCCAATTCGCATACTTTTCTAATTTGATGCTAGTGCTCTCAGGTGTCTGGACATTTATGATTTCCAGCCAATTAGAGGTGATATCCTTCAGAAGAATGGCTTTAATCATGGAGATGATGCGCAACTTTAACCCAGCCTTCGGCCTGGAACATGCAGGTCTAATTTCTTTGTCAGTGTCATCATGATTACTAATTCCAAAATGAAAATGTAGCCAAATAAATGAAATACAAGACAAGACCGTTATGAAATCGGTTATAAGATTCCTATGCTGTATTTCAGAGATAGGATTCTCAAGTGTTTAAAGATCAGACTTGGAGTCACTTATCAACCCTCTAGTGCTTAAGAGCATGTTGGTTGCCAGCCTTAGTTCAGTCAGCTTTTCTAGTGTTAGGTAGAATCAGTTATTCAATTGATTATGGTCTTTGTATATTTATTAAGTTTGTATATTTTGCAGACTTCTGCAGTGCGGCCTGTAGACTGCTGGACTGAGCCTTCAGTGCCGGTGAAGCAGTTGTTTCTTGTACTGTTCTTTTGTGGAGTAATGGCCTTTTATTATTCTTAATGACGGCTATGTATGTTTCCCGTACAGTAGGTAGTGAATAGGAGGGATGTTGCTGGAGGATGTTCAGTTGAACAAGTTTGCAATATTCGCAATATTAGTTAATTGGTAGTTTTGGGATTGGGGGGGGGGGGTGATGGACATGAAGAGACTCACCACCAACCTGCTCCATCTACACATACAACATAAAAATAACGGTGAGTTGTCTGCAGTGTAACTCCTGTGTAGAATTGTGAAAATTAGCAAGGGTATAGTGTCAAGATGAGTTATAATATACGTGAGATGTCCATAGCACAAGCCAAACTGTTTTATCAATACTGAGAGTGGTGGGGAGGCTGCCATCTCTACTTCTTTACCCAAAACCATCATTGATGATCAAGCGCTAGTGGAGCGCCTCTCCTCTCCTCTCTGCTACCTTTCTCTCAAGCATCCCTGTAGATCAGGGGCTGGTGGGCGGCTTTCCTCTTTACCCATTGCCCCTAAACCAGCGGTTCTTAACAGAGGGTCTCGTCTCCCCAAAGACAGGCGTGAGTAGCTTCCATGGTGAGGGCGAACCCAGAGCAAAAATATGGAACATGTTTTGTATTGATCATTTTCTCCTTAAACAGACTCTTTTGAATAATTAAAAATACTAATGAATGAAGAATTTCTCAAATTTCCTAATTAAATAAAGATGACTTTCTTAAATATTACATTTAGAATATTTTATGAAGGAAGAAGAGGGGCGTGGAGATGAGGACTTAAGTGCGATAGTGGGCGCGACTCAAAATAGAAGACTATGGTCTGGTGGGGGCTTCGTCCCTCTTTACTCCCCTACCCTAACCCCTCAAGGGAGGCTCTTGATCTAGCGAAATTGGATCTGTCTCCAATTTTCCCAATTATCCCTAATGCCTTCCATCCCCTTCCTCGTAAATTCTCCGGGTTTAGTGCTTCCCCTTGATAGTCCCATACGGTAAACAGTTCTATATCAGGAGCTCGTCTCATGACACTAACGACCTGCCATGGGTTCAAACCCCATCAGTTCAGTGACTTGTTTGAAATTGTGTTATTACGATTTCCTGAGTCATTCCTACCTTGTATTCTGAAATTTCCACCCAGTGGAGTCTTAATAAAGTGGCCGCTTCGGGGTAAACTATGTTATTTAGTGACTTTTGGGCTCAGTGAGTTTCCAGTAGCGGATATTGCTTCTCAAATACGTATTCCTATTTATGAAATGAGTCTTACTACATTGTGAAGCAAGCAAAGTGTGCAAGAAGAACTGGGAACGGAATTGGCGTGATACAAGAGTGCAGTGCAAACAAATCTATGCTCGTTAGGTCCCCAGAACTCATACAAATTGTTTCTTTTAAGATATGTTGGGATTCTCATTTCACTGACAGGATTGACGGATAGTTGATCTTAATGCTGCTTCCACAGGGTTCATGTGGCGTCGGGATTTTCATAAAAGGACATTAAAAAGAAGTAAAATTGAGCAACATCCTTCGTGCACTTTGTGGTTGTGTCGGTAAAGCTGTGGATTTGCGATTACAAGGAAGCGGATTCGGTCCTAGTTCACTTGGCAATTTGTTGCTTTCAGAGTATGGCCACTTGAGGTCCAAACTCTTTATTAAGTTTACCAATTTGAACTAACTCATCAAATGCAGTTTTCAGTGTATCACTGATAATATTATTAATAATAATATTTCTATTTGATTATAATAATAATAATTAATAATATTCACTTGTAATAAAATCACAATGTTTATCACTCATTGTTTTTCCTCCTTTAGTAAACACGTCAAGACAGTCCTTACAAGAGCCTTTTTTTTAAATCAGAAATCAACAAAAAATTACATATCCTTTCTTGATGTATGTTCTTGCAAATATGTGCAGGAAAAAAAATATTTAATCCGAAATTTCATTTGTGTACCGTATTTTCCGGCATACAAGGCGAGCTTTTTACCCACAAAAAGTCCTGGAAAAATCGCCCTGCGCCTTATATGCTCAAGGTCAGGGTCAAGGTCAAGCTTAGGTTCTGGGTTATACTTTAGCCTCAAGCAAGAGGGTAATTAGTCCTTGAATAAGATTACTGATTTACAGTAATGATACTTCTGTCGTGCGCCTTATATGCTAGAAAGTATGGTATGTGCTGAATGTAAACACGTAGAACAGACTGGCTGGCTGAATCTCTTGCTTCTAAAAGCTGTAAAGAAATCCATTCACTACCTCCAGTGTTTTATTGCATATATTTCTTTGACTTGATTTTATTGCATATGTTTTTTTTATTGCATTTTTTTTGTACTTGGGTTTCGCCTATCATGCATGAAACATAGTCTTCACAATGTTTCATGACACTATCTCCAGGAAAATAAATGCAACCAAAGTTGTCAATATGGCCGCTCTCTTTAAACTACCTCTGCCACTACTACCACCACTTCTACAACTATACTACTACACCCTCTCGGTCTTCTCCCGGCCCTCCCCCTCTCGGATATATACTGGTTCCCTTCCCTTCTCACTTCTGCCTGACTAGTTAATGGTTGAAGTCGGACTGAAACCTGGTCACTATTTTCATTCTCCTCTGTGGGTTATTTGTGCATTGCTCCAGTCACATTGTTGTTACTTTCTATTCTCCAAATTCACTCTTATTTACTTCCCTTATTACATGAGAAATGGTATCTTGCTAAGGCATAGTCTCATCCTATGTTTTTTATTAGGATGTTATGCTTTCTGTCAGAAAGAATCAGTACAGTTTCTTTGAAAAATAATACACAGTTACACGTGAGTGAAGGAACGCTGCAGCAAGCTTACTGGCCCATGCTAGGCAAGTCTTACTCACACCCACCCACACCCACGCATGTACCCTTCTAACCTATATTTAAAGCGAACCTAAGTTTTTGCTAAGTGATGCTGCCTGATAGTTTGTTCCACTCATCTACAACTCTATTGCCAAACTAGTACTTCCCAATATTCTCTCGCAATTTTAATTTTACCATCTTGAATCTATTGCTGCGCATCCTGCCTTTGTTAAATATTTTCAACGTGCTATTTACATCCACTTTATTTACTCTGGTTTCCATTTGTAAGCTTCGGTCACATCTTCCCCAATTCTGCGATTTTCCCAGAGAGCGCAAGTTCAGTGCCTTCAGCCTATTTTCGTAATAAAAATTTCAAATACGTGGTCTCATCATATTTGTAACACTTTGGTATCTTTACTGTGGAAACGTTTCGCCACACAGTGGCTTCATCAGTCCAATATAAAGAAGAATAGCGAAGATCGGAAGGAGAAAGTAATCAGTACCTCAGTCCATCAAGATTGATGGACTGATTACATCAACTCCAGGCTGAGGGACTGATTACCTTATTCTCCTTCTGATCTTCACTATTATTTGTATTGGACTGATAAAGCCACTGTGTGGCGAAACGTTTCCGCAGTAAAGATACCCAAGTGTTGCATGTGTCTTATCTCTCTATATTTCCCAGCACATTTATGTCTATCCTGAAAAATGGAGACCTGAACGTAAGCATATGACATGCATTTTGATAGAGCAGAAGTATTAATAACTATATTTGTAATTATTGATTCACTTGACACAAAAAATAGGAAACAGTAACAAAATTATATTATTTAGCTTACCATTTAACAGAGTTTGACGGAATATTTGGGATATGAGTAAAGTGATCGGAAACTATCCTATTAAGTTCTGATTTACTCTGAAGATTCTGCAATTATTATATTTTTAATTGATAGAAAGCCTAAGCTTTGCACTACTTCTACAACAAGGGACTGTCTTGCATAAAATACAACAAAACTGAAAGTTTGAAGCCTTTCGGATGAGGAGTTTATAAGTTATTGTATAAAAACCTTGAAGGAATGGTATACAGAGAAAAAGCTATTGTAACTGCTAGAGAGGAAATACATGGTATAAAATACCGACACAATGGAAAGGTAAACACATAAGCAGTATAATGTGATCCTATATTGACAACGTTTCGCCCACGCAGTGGGCTTTATCGAGTCACAAACAGATCTACCTGGATAAAAGAAACAAGGTTATTTATAGGATTTAGTCAGGTGGAGAATGCTGTATGTGACAGTCTTCAAAGTGGTGTGATAGTTTAAAACCTCGGGTAACTTAAAGGACCTGCAGTGTTCCATTCTTGAGTTCTAGGTGGGATAGCGTTGAAGAAGTTTCTTGGCAATAGGTTCAGCTATGTTGTAGAAACCGTTG
Source organism: Cherax destructor (assembly GCA_009830355.1). Classification (NCBI taxonomy): domain Eukaryota; kingdom Metazoa; phylum Arthropoda; class Malacostraca; order Decapoda; family Parastacidae; genus Cherax; species Cherax destructor. Next base: position 256,225 of record WNWK01000802.1, read on the forward strand.
TTCTGGTTGAAGTTGTTGGATATACAAATAAGTGATGATTCCAGGATTCTTCGGTATTGAGTGTTGTCTTCTCTGGCGATGAGTCTTGCGTTTCTGTAGTTGATTAAATGGTTGTGTTAATTTCCGTGTTGAACACAGGCATTTCTTGGGTCGTCAGATATGCCTGCGTACTGGTGTTCTGAAATACGTGTTTGGAGGTCTCTGGATGTTTCGCCGATGTATAATTTGCTGCAGTCATTACAAGGAATTGTGTATACCCCTGCAGTGCAGTGGATTGAAGCTTGTCCTGTCTGTTTCTGGTAATGTCCTTGAGGGTTGTGGATGTGGAGGGAGATACTCAGAATGAGGTATTGGAAAAAATGTTGGAAACGTGTTTGGTAATGGAGTTGGTGGGGAGGACTATGTATCGTTTCTCGGCAGTGTCTTCTTTGGGTGTGTTGAAAATGTTTAATGCCCGTCGTCTGCAGTCTCTAATGACGCTCAACACTATCATCCTCAAAGGGCCCAGTAACTCTAGATCACCACCGTCAAGGGGTACGGGTGTTCTTTATCTCGGTTGGTAGCGCACTTAACTCGCAGAGTTTGATCCCCGGTACGGGTGTTTTTTAATTTTATTTAAGTTTAATTTATGAATTTTCTACACTGTATTTGATAAGAATTAATATCTAGTAAACAACCGAACGCAATTACATAACAATAATGTGTACATTTCAAATTACATGACTCTCCGTTTACGTTTTCAATTTAATAGCGCAATTAAGAATTAGCTTCACATCGCAACTGATAAATCTAAATTAGGAAATTAACACCTACAAAGCCTCACTTCCTTCCCTCTCCCGTCCTTCCTCAAAATCGTACTTTTATTAAGTAAAAAAAAAAAAACACTGAAAAAATGAGGTTGGGAAGAAGTATTCTAATAACACAGCAGTATTCTAATAACACAGCAGTATTCTAATAACACAGCAGTATTCTAATAACACAGCAGTATTCTAATAACACAGCAGTATTCTAATAACACAGCAGTATTCTAATAACACAGCAGTATTCTAATAACACAGCAGTATTCTAATAACACAGCAGTATTCTAATAACACAGCAGTATTCTAATAACACAGCAGTATTCTAATAACACAGCAGTATTCTAATAACACAGCAGTATTCTAATAACACAGCAGTATTCTAATAACACAGCAGTATTCTAATAACACAGCAGTATTCTAATAACACAGCAGTATTCTAATAACACAGCAGTATTCTAATAACACAGCAGTATTCTAATAACACAGCAGTATTCTAATAACACAGCAGTATTCTAATAACACAGCAGTATTCTAATAACACAGCAGTATTCTAATAACACAGCAGTATTCTAATAACACAGCAGTATTCTAATAACACAGCAGTATTCTAATAACACAGCAGTATTCTAATAACACAGCAGTATTCTAATAACACAGCAGTATTCTATACAGCAGTATCTAATAACACAGCAGTATTCTAATAACACAGCAGTATTCTAATAACACAGCAGTATTCTAATAACACAGCAGTATTCTAATAACACAACAGTATTCTAATAACACAGCAGTATTCTAATAACACAGCAGTATTGTATTCTAATAACACGGCTGTATTCTAATAACACGGCAGTATTCTAATAACACGGCAGTATTCTAATAACACGGCAGTATTCTAATAACACGGCAGTATTCTAATAACACGGCAGTATTCTAATAACACAACAGTATTCTAATAACACAGCAGTATTCTAATAACACAGAAGTATTCTAATAACACGGCAGTATTCTAATAACACGGCAGTATTCTAATACCACAGCAGTATTCTAATAACACAACAGTATTCTAATAACACAACAGTATTCTAATAACACGGCAGTATTCTAATAACACGGCAGTATTCTAATAACACGGCAGTATTCCAATAAAACAGAGCATTCACTAAAACGGCACATTTACAGCAAAAACTCAGTCAGATCAAGAGACATGTAATATTACTGAGAAGGTATGTGATATTTTACTGGGTCGTGAGCATATGTGATATTATTGTACTGGGTCGTGATGGTATGTGATATTATTGTACTGGGTCGTGATGGTATGTGATATTGTACTGAGTCGTGAGGGTATGTGATATTATTGTACTGGTTCGTGAGGGTATGTGATATTATTGTACTGGGCTGAAGTATGTGATATTACATTGGATTGTGAGGTATATGATAGTGCACCGAGCTGTAAGGAATAAGTTTGATGAATGATGCATGGGGTGTAGGTAAACCAAACAAGATAAATATAACTATTGATGCTAATATTTTTCTTGCGTCTGATATCACTGGAATCATTTGTGAATAGGTGGTGTCTGGTAGCATTAATTACCCGTGCTGCTAGTGAGTGTATATTGGAGTGTTGGGCAGGGGGGAGATTGGTGAATGTGTATGTGTTGGAATGACAATAGTAATGTATAATGCTTGCAGTTGAGGACTGCAGTGTGTCTGGTAGGACTAGTAACATTGAGGTTAGTGATTTGGATCAAGGAGTGTTTGAAGTACCTCTACGCTAGTAATGTGGGTGGTAGTGTACTTGTGGTAGCATTAGTTAACTATAATGCTAACTAGATGCATTTCGGCCAATGCGTGACATGATATACAAGATATACAAGACCAAATCCAGTTCAAAACCTTTTGAGAGAGGAAAAACACTAATATCCTAAAATGCATAAGTATATTAACGATGAAGTCGCTCAGATGTTGCACTATCAAGGGCTGAAGCTAACCAGATGCGACTGTCGGAAATTATCGCGTGAAAAGGAGCATTCCGATTTTTCCAATTTCTTAAAAAACAGGCAAATTGGAACCTACACAGTCCAAAATCAGTCCAAACATTTTTCAAAGTAACACTGACCATCGTTTAAGAAAATAATTTTTATGTGAACTTAATGTACATAACATACAAATATTTAACAATGGTCTTACAGGCACACGCAGGCACTTACAGGCACACGCAGGCACTTACAGGCACACGCAGGCACTTACAGGCACACGCAGGCACTTACAGGCACACGCAGGCACTTACAGGCACACGCAGGCACTTACAGGCACACGCAGGCACGTACAGGCACACGCAGGCACGTACAGGCACACGCAGGCACTTACAGGCACACACAAAAGATAAGGCAGTAAAGTCATGCACTGTAACATATTTCTTATCAGAAACATTCTGCAATTATTCCACAGAAATCACCTTGATTAACAAAATTGGCACATGATTACTTACACAACCTAACATCAAGAGATTGTTTTCCAACAGGGAAAAAAAACAATAGCATTAAAAGTTTAAAGCTGTCCAGAGCATTCATTTTTCCCAGTAACTGCATACAATCCAAAAACAAATTGTACCTCCTCAGCCAAAGCCTATGAAACGTTCCATCCATTTCATACGATGCATTAGCCATTGAAGATTGATGCCGTTCACAATTTGTTGTGTTTTAATCTGAGGAAATCGCTAAACCTGTAGGGGGCAATAAAGCCCCCTGTGGAATGGGTCTCGTTCAAATTCAATCCAAGCATGATAAGTCCAGTTCCTTGGCTGAAGAGCCCCTCACCAGCATCAAAGCAAAAAAATGTAGTAACGTAAAATAATAATACAGCATTTCGAGATTAAAAGCTGCAAAATGGCCTCTACACGCTCCATTAAATATACACTAGGACCCCCGTATCCGCGGGAAACAATTATTAATGACCTGCCGTGGATAGTAGTGAAAGCTATATATAAGTCGTTTCTCATTTACATACATACCTACTGTAAAGTTTAATTGATTAAGCACAATAACTCGAGCATTATCATTTTTTTCACTGATGGGAAGCACTTCGTGGCTTCTGTTAGGCTTTGAAGAACTGCCATCATGACTACTTTTGTGTCTGGTGTCGTTATTAAGAAAAATCCGGGGAACAGCGGATAACTGAAACCTCGAAAACCGGACCCGCGGATACGGGGATCCTACTGTACCAACCTTCTTGTAAGCAGAATATACCAGTGATGAAAGTTTGAAGCCGATCAGAGGAGTATGACATTACCCAATTATGGCATGGCATCCAAAAGTTTCATTTTTTTATTTTAGCTATCTTTCTCCATCAACAAAGTTACATGCATGGAAACGAAACTTAATGGATACTATCCTGGCCCGGCGAGGCATGAGCCGTTAAATACTGAAGCCGTTCAGAAGAGGTAAACTGAAAATTATTTTACATATAAGACAGTCAAATCTGCACCTACTCATCTGAATTTTACACTCCGCCGGCGACAAATGTTTAAGGACCATTTTTAAACGTTTGAGGCTGCACTACGTATCTGAGCCATTTCACTATACGGGTAATGGGTTCGATAGCTTTGGTCATAGGGCACGTGAACAGGCCAATTGTTCCAAGAATTTTGGCCCTCGTTAACGGAAACGAGTATTAAAATTTTGAGGATCATTCGATGAGGCGTTCTCGAGTTAGGAGCAAACTAAAAATCTTAGTTTGAGGAAGAAAAAAAAAACGAAAAAAAAGGTCAGGGATACCTATTAATGTAGATGATATTGTGTGTTTGGTCTGAATGACCCATGTGGGTTTAGCCCTTAGTTTTGATTGTAATAACTGTGTCGTGTGACGTAAGCTGCCAGTTACACTTGAGAGTGGGATGGTAATGAGTGCCCAGTAGTACTAGTTACCTGTCAGGCTGGTGACTGCTGCTTGTTAGTGGAAATATAAAGTGTTTGTGTATCGGGTGGTTGGTGTGTTCATTAATGTGATTTTAAAGTCTTTAAAATAAACGATTGTATGAACTTGTACACACATTCAGAGATGCCCATTTCTCGGCTACTTTGTTTTGAAGTCTGCACGAAGGTCATCAAGGCTTCATATAACCTGTTCATTACTAGTCAATATTAATTTTATCCCTAAAATAAGGATTAAAGTTAACTCTCACTGTACAGTTACTGAGACATAAATACCTTTAGGTGTATATATAGCTGAGTAGTATATAAAATTATATTTCTTTTACGTAAATATATTTTTCTTCCACAATACAAAAATACATCTGAGATAAATAACACACTTGTTATAAGAGTAAATAGGTTTTTTTTTTTATTATTGCAGTCATTGTATATCCATTAGTTAGAAATATTAACTTGAGAAATATTAACTTGTACTAGTGTAACAAGGGTTGTACTAGTGTAACAAGGGTTGTACTAGTGTAACAAGGGTTGTACTAGTGTAACAATGGTTGTACTAGTGTAACAAGGGTTGTACTAGTGTAACAAGGGTACTATTGTAACAAGATTTGTGCTAGTGTAACCAGGTTTCTACCAGCATATCAAGAGTCTCAATACTGTAATAAGGTTCTAGTATAGTGTTTCTATGCGATATTTCCACGAGGTTTATTTCCGGTTAAAAGAGTTTATTACTGAAAAATAGAAATAAATGAGAAAATGCAATTCTCTGCATATGATAGCTGAACTAATTGAGCTATCATATACGGCATCATGGTTATTTAATCTGTTCATCCCCCCCACCATGTGCACCTCTAGTGGTCCGTGACACATGTAATCGATAGTTTAGTTTACCCCTCGTAATGAGCAACAAATCTGGTACGACTTTTCAGATTGCATTATTTTTTTTTTCTAAAGTCAGTTACTGGTATCTGGAAAACAATTCTTCACACAACCTATCAAGAGGAATTCTAATGGCGTGATATCAGGGTTAACGTGGGAGCCATTTGATGAGCCCATCCTGGCCAGTCCATCTGCCAGGGAACTTCATGTTGCGATAGTTATGAAGTGACACTGTAGTGTGTAGGTGCACCATCCTGCTGAAGAATGATGTTAGGTTGCATCTATTGTAACTGTGGGATTGCAAAATTCTGTAGCATACCAAGTTAAATTTTTCACGTGGTAGTTCATGAAAGATAATTGGCCTATAAACTTGTCGTACATGAGTCTACAGCAGACACTGAGCTGCAGATTATCACATGCGGGTTTATGAGCCTCAAGTAGATTTCCAGACTCCCAAATACTCACACTGACTTGGTTAATTTGTCTGGGCGTTGAAATGTCGCTTTATCAGAGAGTAAAACTCTCTTTAGATAATTGTTGGCCACATCAGTAGAGTCCAATATAGAACATGCAAACTCATGATGCTAAGATTTCTCGTTTACTTGTAAGACCTGGAAACGTTGCACATCATAATGAAAAAGTCGTTATCTATTCTATACGAGTTAGTGAATAACTGATTCCCGTAAATACAAGTCAGGAGTAAAACAACAGAGAAATTTCCTAGGACTACGACAAAATGCTTCCTGTATGCTAATAACAGTCAACTCCTAGGCCTCAACGACACAATTCTTGTGTCCGAAAACTCGTGAAATTATGATCAAATGCTTTATGGAAAGAAGATCCCATTCATATTGACGACGGTAATTACAATTAATGTAACAGATTTCGTTCCTGAAAACCAAACGCGGCACTAGACTTTATGAACAATCATCATCACAAGTCACATGCTTTCTTTTTATTAATTTGGTATCCAATTATAATCTTAAAATCAGCTGTCACAGGCAGTTCAGCTGTCGAACTCAGAAAACTGCATATTCAAATGTTTGGCATATTTAGGGCATAAATTTTTAGAACTGGGAAAATGATTTTTTAATACCTTGCACATAAACGTTTTAATTATATAAGAAGGTTCCAGCAACGGTTCCAATAGATTAACAAAGGTTCTGATACCATAATAAGGGTTGTGAGAGTGCAACAAACGTTACAATAGTGTACACAATAGGTTCCAATATTGTAACAATGGTTCCAGCAGTGTAAATAGGATTCTAAACATGAAAAATACGTTCCATTGTGCTTCGAGAGTTCAGATAGTGGAAGAAACGTTCCAATTATGTAACAAAGGTTTCAATAGTGTACCAAGGGTTCCGGTAGTGTAACAGTGGTAACATAAGGGAAACAAGGATGCCAACAACGCAATGAGGTTCCAGCAGTATATCAAAGGTTCAAATATTTCTCTAGTTAATAAGAGCTCCGATGGAATAGCCAGGATAATAAGAGTTTAGCAAGAGTTCGATTGGTATTACAAAGGTTCATATAGTGAAAGAAGGTTTCCAACTAAGTAGTGAATATTCCACCAATGTAAACAACATTTTACATTTGTAAAAATAAGTGTTTCTTAAGTAAACTGAAGTTTTCAATAGCGTAAGAACGATTTCAATGGCGTAAAAAGCGTTCCAAATATTGAAAAAGGTTTTCAAATGTTAAAAAAAAGGTTCCAAATTTTTAAAAAAGGGTTCAGAATTTTAATAGGGTTCTAAATTATATATAGAGGGTTTGTGTAGAGTAACAAGGTTACCAGTGTTACATGTGTTTCAGAAACATAAATAAGAGCGTTTCAAATGTGGGGAAAAGTCGTTCGAATAGTGTAACAAGATTTCCAATAGGTGCAGCAAAGGTTCCAGTAGTGTGGCAAGTGTTCAAAAAGAATGACAAGATGCGACATAAAATATTTCACACAGGAGCTCCAAATACTCTGTCATCGAATATTTTTTGAAAATCTCTTACATCAGATATTTCAGAAAATCTCTCGTCTCATATTTTATACTAAGTGAAGACATAAATCCCCAGAAGCAATACAAGAGATGATTCCCACAGATTGAGGTCCTGTGGTTTCGTCAGGTATTGCCCTCGTATCTGTCCTCGATCTCGCCAAGAGCCTCTTTATCAACCTCATAGCTTCCTACATCTTATCTCTTCACCGCATACCTCTCTGTCTGTCTGTCTGTCTGTCTGTCTGTCTGTCTGCTCTCTGTCTCTCTGTCACCTACCTACCTACCAATCTATTTTACAATCTCATGTATAGGAGAGACTGACAGCACGATCTTCTACACCTTGGTATCACACCTACAATTCCACAGCTCTGGCATCACACCCAGAGCACCTATCTTCCTGCAGTTCACACAAACAAAAAAGTACTGTGCACACACCAACATTCTTCAACTCTTGGTGTTCACGCTAAGACCTCTCTAGCATTTTATGTTCAAATTCAAAACTACTTACCTTCTTGTTTTTAGTCCCAGAACTTCTCAAATTAAAACCTTCTTAACCCCTCGTGTTCTTATTCAAAGCTCCCTAATTTGTAGTTCTCAAGCCCAAAACGCCTTCGTCTCTTGTTTTCCAACCCTAAACTTCTCAGTGCCATGTGTTCGTGTCCAAAACTTCTTAACCCCATACGTTCAAACATAAAAGTCCTAATTTTTCTTGTGTTCATACCCAAAACTCTTTAACCTTCTTCTGTTCAGTTCCAAAACGTCTTAATCCTCGTGTGTTCAAACCCAAAGCTCTTTAATGATCATTTGTTCAAACCTAAAGATTCTTAATCATCTTGGTATTCAAACCCAAAACTCTTTAATTCTCTTTTGTTCAGACCCAAAACAACTTAAAATCCTTTTGCATTTAAACAAAAAACTCCCTACATGTTGTGACCACACACAAGAACAACTCCATTCCCAACCCCTTTCCATCGGAAGAGGCTTCCATGTACTCGCAGTACGATAAGAATGAGGCAAACAACACTGAGGCACTGGGGACAATTGTAAATAGTGTAGAAGAGTTTTGACATGAGGCAAACAACACTGAGGCACTGGGAACAATTATAAATAGTATAGAAGAGTTTTGACATGAGGCAAACAACACTGAGGCACTGGGAACAATTATAAATTGTGTAGAAGAGTTTTGACATGAGGCAAACAACACTGAGGCACTGGGAACAATTGTAAATAGTGTAGAAGAGTTTTGACATGAGGCAAACCAGTGTAAAGACAACCAGTGGCTGAAACTTGAAAAGCAGTGTGGGAGAAAATTCATTCCATTGTAATGGAAGCAGGAAACACCACAAGAAACATTGATATTGCAAAGTTTTATTTGAGATTACTTAGGTTTTTCATATTCCACGGAAGGAATAAGCTAAGAAGGATGTATAAAAATAAGTGAATGCATAAAAATAGTCTCTCCTTTGAGATGGTAGCCATATGTTCTACCTGAAGCTGCTAGCAATATCTGAACTATTTTCTAGATTTACTGTTAGTAGATAACTTTTAATATAAGTCTGTCTGATATTTTCTAGTATTTTTTTTAATGATGAGGAAATAGGACAAAACCCAGGTCTAAGATAAAGCATTAAAACTGCTCGCGAGTGTAATGCTTTGTTGATTCATCCGAAAGATATAACAAGCAAATCAATAGGCGAGGCATATATAATACTTTCAAGCTTTATGTAAAATAGTACAGTATTACGATGTACGTCGAGGAGAGCATGAAATGAATTCATACACAATAAGTAAAATTTGTCAATATTATTGGCAATGTTGCCAAATAAATTACTCTTTGTTTGGCATTTCACTCTTTACCTGACTAAAAAGTTGAGACATTCATTAACTGACATGTCACTCTTAACATGTCATTGAGGTAACAAACAACCCACTAAATGTAAATGTGAGGTGACATTTCTGCTTTACAAGACTTCTCTTAAGTTTTTACCTAAACTATTCCCTGATGATGTGAGAGATTACCATTTCTTATTACTGGGTTATATTGTATATTAAGATATATGTTTACGATATTTGCATATATATATATATATATATATATATATATATATATATATATATATATATATATATATATATATATATATATATATATATATATTATAATGTAGAATGAGATCTCAACATATGCTAAACATCAAATTAATATAAGTTAAACAAAAGAGCAAGAGGGGGAGAAGAGCAGAAGAGAGAGAGAGCAAGAGAGAGAGAGAGCAGAGAGAAGAGAAAGAGAGAGAGAGAGCAAGAGAGAGAAGAGAGCAAGAGAGAAGAGAGCAAGAGAGAGAGCAAGAGAGAGAAGAGAGAGAGAAAGAGAGAAGAGAGAGAGCAAGAGAGAGGAGGAGAGCAAGAGAGAGAGGAGAGCAAGAGAGAGTGAGTGAGAGAAAGAGAGAGTGAGTGAGAGCAAGAGAGAGTGAGTGAGAGCAAGAGAGAGTGAGTGAGAGCAAGAGAGAGTGAGTGAGAATAAGAGAGAGTAAGTGAGAGCAAGAGAGAGTGAGTGAGAGCAAGAGAGAGTGAGTGAGAGCAAGAGAGAGTGAGTGAGAGCAAGAGAGAGTGAGTGAGAGCAAGAGAGAGTGAGTGAGAGCAAGAGAGAGTGAGTGAGAGCAAGAGAGAGTGAGAGCAAGAGAGAGTGAGAGAGAGCAAGAGAGAGTGAGTGAGAGCAAGAGAGAGTGAGTGAGAGCAAGAGAGAGTGAGTGAGAGCAAGAGAGAGTGAGTGAGAGCAAGAGAGAGTGAGAGCAAGAGAGAGTGAGAGCAAGAGAGAGTGAGAGCAAGAGAGAGTGAGTGTGTGTGTGTGTGTGTGTGTGTGTGTGTGTGTGTGTGTGTGTGTGTGTGTGTGTGTGTGTGTGTGTGTGTGTGTGTGTGTGAGAGAGTGTGTGTGTGAATGAGAGTGTGTGTGTGTGTGTGAGTGAGTGTTGTTGCCAGCTCAATGGTGGTGTATCGACTGGACAACACAATGAACCATTTCATGTCTATAGTGCGGACTCTGGCTGTACAATGATGGTGTATGACACTAAATGGGACTTTACTTAGTAGAGTTACTTTGTTTGTAGGGCTGTTTTTACTCTTAATTATTTTTCTCTCTTCTTTTACTTATACAATTTTGATGTTTAGCATGTCTATAGATCAGATCTGGTTCTTATAGCTGATTTCTTTGATTTTGTACAGTACCTAATTATGAAATAAGGTAACTAGCGAATATATGATGGATGTTACTTCATCTTTTTGCTAATAATGATATATTTTATATCATATTCGTCTTTGTGTAGATACTGTCTCATTTTCATTTCAAAGTAGCCTCTGTTCTTAAATTTCTGATGTTACTATGGGCTGTCGCTTATTGCTTGCACTTCTGAACTTTTGTATAGAATATTCGTTGCAGCGCCTCCCAGTTTTGCAAACTCTACCCACTCCTGTGTTAAACGAACTTTTTTTTCTCTCCTAAATTAACTTAATTTGCAAAAACTTTTGTACTTGTCTTTTCTCAGTTTCCAATTTACAAAATTCTAATAATATTAATCATCCTCTTGTTAATGAGCTTGCTTTCGTCAAATTAATAAAGTTCCATAAAATCTGGTTCTTATTTCCTCTACTTCTACTGTTGCTTCCGTGGTTAACTGTATTTTTTC
>WNWK01000802.1:272500-320000 GCA_009830355.1 Cherax destructor
ATTTCGGGACTAAAACCTGTTATAATTTTCAATTAGTCTGCGGTCTAAACAATTTTCAGTCACGTAATGGACATGAAAGATTCCCAATTAAATGTTAGCTTTTCCTCCATTTAAAATCTGGGTGAGTTTATTTTCCAGTATTCCAGACTGAGACTTGCTAAATGTCCTAGTGATAATTCTATTAACTCTAGTAATATTACCATGTTAATATAAAAGTCGTCGTCTTGTGTAGTTAGAATTATGCTGCATATTAAGGATAATTATGCTAAACTGTAATAAGTGCGCAAACTTTAAAGAAATTTAGATTTAGAAATAAATGTTACCTGAACTTGATCTTCATTTTTTAATTACTTTTTAAATACAGTTATACAGCGCTGGAAATTATCTATTTTAATTTTACTGGGATTAAATACACCTATTATTTTCTATAGAGGATCAATTAAAAGTACATAACTTTTAATAGACTTTATTGTACGCAGGAACTAAAATGCCGAGTTATATTTTGATGTCATTTTCAATGTTCTTTTGTACACTCCTGATGTGAGTCCACAAAAATTAAATTGTGAAATGTGCATTATACGTAGGAAGGCGTCACCTCTTACATAGCTGACCAAATCCCATGACTGTTCGAGATGACAGGGGCAACAAGACGACAGAATTGTACGGTGGCAGAGTCAACAAGATGATCGTATATCAACGGTATTCACTAACAACATACGATGAATTAGACACATGTGCAACACCTGGGTAGAAATACATACAGAAGACAGTAGAAAACGAAGTAATCATTTGCTCAACCTTTGAACATGTGATGAGCGACATAGTCTTGTAGAATCTGAAACACAGGCAAGATGATTAGTGCTTATGTGCTAGATCAGATGAAGTGCAACAGACGAAGGCATCGTCACTGGTAAGCCATGTCTTCCGTATAAATATATATATGTCGTTGCGAATAGGTGATAACTTGTGAATTTGGTTTAAATAGCAACGCTCTTCTTGCCGAATACGGCAAACGAAAATTTGTGTATGCAATAATTTCGCAAAAATCATTCTGAACTTAACGAAAAAAATATATTTCATTGTGTTTATTATTAAATTATTGTAAACTTATCTAAAATATATTTAGTTGAATTAGGCTAAATTAAATTGCTCTTGTTATAATAAGGTTAGGTAAGTTTTCTAAGTTTCTTTTCATACAAAATTATTTATTTTTACATTAAGAAAAATGAAGTATATCTCTCAACGCATAAAAGAAAATGTTTGGAAGGACTTTATTTTGATGAGTTCTTGCTAACTGACCACCAGTTTTACCTATTCGGCACGAGATTATATATATATATATATATAATAATTATTTAATAAAATATAGGGAGGTACCACCTCTGAAACTGTGCTGGGGACCCTCATCCTCAGAGAAGAGAATAAACTTACTTCAGGGAAAACTCAAGGTTCTCCCCGGAGCTGTTTGAATTTTGTCTTCTCCTACCACCCTTTATATTCTATATTCTCTGTAGACTTTAGAGACCAAATACATTGACAAAAATACAATAGGGCTTAGAACAACATAGATAACATCTACGTCCAGTTCCCCGGCTGTGGGCCGCATGCCCAGAATACTGCAGGCATTTCCTCTCTGGATCGCAACACTGAGTCTCTGAAAGAGGAAGCTGGCCGCCCTGTGATCCTTGGTTTCTGTGATGAGTTTTTCACTCAGCTCTTTGAGGAACTTTAGAGAACACTTGCCCCATGCTCCAAGGGTCTCCCCGCAGATTGTCCTGGAAACCTCACATTACCTCTCTGAAGGCGACTTGCCATAGCCGGCTGAACCTCCTTAAAACCCTCGCACATCTTTCATGGGGGGCTGATCGTAGAACTCTCCTTCGCCTACATTCAGCCCTAATTCTATCGAAACTCGATTATGGTGACCAGATATATTCGGCAGCCTCTCCTGCCACTCTTTCCAGCCTTAATCCCATCCATCACCAGGGATTACGCTTATGCCTTGGTGCTTTTCGTTCTTCCCCGGTTGAGAGCCTCTATGTAGAAGCGAACATTCCATCCTTGTCCGATCGTCGTGATGCACATTGCATTCGCTATTATGTTCGCTCTCATGACCTCCGCAATCCTTCCATGTATAGGATTGTCACAGATGTTAGTAGACGCTCGTTATTTGTTCGTCGCCCCTGTTTACTTCGTCCCTTTTCTCTTCGTCTGCATTCACTCTTGTCTTCCCTTCAGCTTCCACCTTTATATGTTCATGTGGCTTCACCCTTTCCTCTACCCCCTTGGGAAGTTCCTGCTGTCCGTGTCTGTTCTATTCCTCTACCTTGCGCGAAAGCCCAACTGCCTACGGCGGCTTCTCGCTCTTTCTTTCTAGACCATTTCCGTTCTCATTCCCATGCCATCGCAGTATACACCGATGGTTCAAAGTCATCTGACGGCGTCGGATTCGCAGCAGTGTTTCCGGACAGCGTCGTACGAGGGCATCTGTTACCCTCGGCTAGCATATTTACGGCTGAATTGTATGCCATTCTTGTGGCACTTATCCGTATTGCATCTATGCCTGTATCACCATTTGTGGTCGTTTCAGACTCCTTAGTGCTTTACAGGCTATCCGTAAAATTGATACACCTCACCCCCTAGTTCTTCGTATCCACCTTTGGTTACGCCGTATCTTTAGCAAGCATAAAGATATTGTCTTTTGTTGGGTCCCTGGTCATGTTGACGTACAGGGCAATGAACAGGCAGACACTGCTGCGCGTCAGCAGTACATGACCTTCCAGTTTCATATAGAGGTGTTCCTTTCACGGACTATTTTGCGGTCATTGCTACCCACCTTTGCACCCGTTGGCAACAACGCTGGTCTGACCTGCTGAATAACAAACTTCATTCTATTAAACCGGTTATAGGTTTCTGGCCTTCTTCTTGTCACCAATGTCGAGGTTGGGAGACTACACTCTCCCGTCTTCGCATCGGCCACACTCGTCTTACTCACGGGTATCTCATGGAGAGGCTCCTGCCCTCTCTGTGAGCATTGTCAGGTTCCAGTGTCTGTTCGACATATCCTGTTGGACTGCCCACTCTATCAACGAGCACGCAGAATTTACCTCCAACGACGTCTTCGCTCTGCGGCCCTTTCTTTACCTTCCCCTTTTTGCAGATGGCCCCTCCTTTAATCCTGACTCTCTCATTGACTTTTTGACAGAAACTGACTTACTACACAAACTCTGAAGATTATACCTCTAGCACCTCCCTCAGTCCCTTCTACCTCGATCTCTTGCTACCCTCCTCCCCTGCACAATCCACCGTCATCTTGCACTCCATACCCTACTAATCGTCCATCTCCCTCTTACAACCCACTCTCCCTGCATCCTACAATAACCTGCAGCGCTGTATAACCCCTGTGGTTTAGTGCTTCTATTTGATTATAATAATAATCCAAGGGTCTCCGATCCTACTGGGATGAAATTAAAGCAAGGGTGAAGGCCTTCATATTTGCTGGTCTTCTGGGTCTCCCTGGCTCCACCCCCTTCAGCTTCAGAGTATGGCAAGTAGGTGTCTGCAAATGTGGCAGCACAGGTGTAGTCCCAGGAAATCTGCTTTCCATCCTTCCTGGGTAGCATAGTGTCTCCATCAGGACGCTTTTTACTTCCGTCATACCTCTGTTTTTGGGGTTCCCGTTGAGCTGGGCAACGGGGCTGTGGCGAGGCTTCTCTTTATGATGTCGTTGACCTCATGTCTAGCATACTTCCCTTCTGATGTGTGACACACGAGACCATGGAGTCCGAATTGATCAGCCGTCGCCTTGCCGACGGTTTGGGCGACTAGGCGAAGAGCAACACCAATCCGAATGGCCTGTGGATGAAGTCGAGTGCCCAGAGAGGAATTAGGAACAGCTAAAAGGAAATCTCCTGAATGTGGTGCCTTCACCGTTAGGAGACGAGCTTTGACCTTTCCTGAAGCATTGGTGAGCATTGTGTTAGCGATTTTTTCCATGATCGGTTTGTCCCAGTGGGATTGTTTGTGTTCTTTGAGGGGAGCTGGTCTACGGAAGTAGTCTGCAAGGGTGTCCCACCGCACGGCTACTTCAATGAACCTGGGGTCTTGAGTTCCTACCGCACCGCTCAAGCGTTCGGGGAAAATCTCCTTGACTAGTCCAATGGAAGCCAAACACAAAGTCAAATGCAGGTAAAGCTACCTGCGTAGCCTTGTGCACCCCTATATCTCCCAGTCCCACTGGGAGAGTTGCCTGATCTCATTGCTGATCTACCAGTGACAGGTTCAGTGCCTTAAAGATTGATCTCAGCAGTGAGTCATATTTGTTGAGTGATGGGTAGTCAAAGGAGGGTATGCACCTCAGGAAGTAAGTGAGTCTTGGCAGAATAAGACACCTTGTGAGGAGATACAGGGCATCATGGGCATTAAGATCTCTTATTCTCTCTTCCATTATCTTCAGGTTATTCCATTTGTCCTTGAGGATTGTGTCGATGGCCCAGCGGTGCTCCCAAGAGGGTGCTCTTGGATGAGTGGTAGTAGAGACTAAAGGGAGGATTGTTCGCACAGCTATGATTATTTCCTTGTTCATTGTGAAGATTTCACACTTTGAGGGATTGACGATGAATCCCAAGGCTTCTCCCTGTGTCTTCACCAGTTGTAGGTCCTCTAGCAGGGACTCTTCAGTACCCGCCAGAGTGCCATCATCCAGTTACCAGATGTTGAGCTCGCTGCGCAGGCTGGAAGTTAGTTCTCTTACTGTCAAGGAGAAGAGAAGTGGAGCGAGTGGGTCACCCTGCTAAACACCCTCTGATGAAGGAATTTCATGTTCGCCAAACAAAAGAATTGAGGGTTTGGTGTAGCCAGCTGAAATGAAGGGAAAAAGACTGGGGAACCGATCCAGAATGGCTGGCAAGACCACATCTCTTTTCACCATATTAAAAGCATTTCTAAAGTCAAGTTTGACAATGGCCTTGTCTTCTGGTAAGTCCCTGATGTAGGCCACATCATCTGCGATGCTAAACGCACTTGTTGGCGAGACTACATGTCTACCATTACCTTGTTTTTCCCTATGTGAGCGATTGTATCTCCGAGGGCTTAACCTCTGTCCCTCATTTCTTGTATCTAAGGCTGCCAAGAAGCAATTGCCCTTAGATTTCTCCTCCGATGGATTGGAGCTGTATAACATACCTTTTACTCTCCTAGAATTCGAGTCCATGCTTTCCATTAGCCGGCAGTAGGCAGCAGGACCTGATGATATCCACATCGGTATGTTACAACATCTCCATTCTATGGCCCTTCCCGTTCTTTTCCATCTTTTCAATCTTATTAGAGAGCGATGAGTTCTCCCTCAACAATGGAAATCGGCTTTTGTACTACCATTTTGCAAACCGGGCACCTCAGGGCTTGATACCTCTCACTATTGTCCCATTGCCTTAACCAGTGTGATCTGCAAGGTGATGGAACGATTGGTAAATAAACATCTGATGTGGTTCTTAGAGAGACTTAATAGCCTTTCCCCTCGCCAATATGGCTTTCGCAAAGGCCGCTCTGCCTTAGACTCCTTACTCCACTTAGATATGTATATTTGGAATGCCTTTGCTAACAACCACTACGTCCTGGCAGTCGTTTTTGATCTTGAGACAGCATATGACACCACTTGGAGGTATACCATTCTTGTCCAAGCCAACTCCTTAGGCCTCCGCGGTAATCTACCACACTTCATCGCTGCTTTCTTATCCGATAGACATTTTCGAGTCCGTATTGGTCCATCGCTTTCCTCGGACTTTGTACAAGCCGAGGGAATCACCACAAGGTTGTGTCCTCAGCACTACCCATTTTACATTAGCTATAAATTACCTACCTTCCAATCTTCCTTCGCATATTTGGTCGTCACTTTATGTAGATGACTTTGCTATAGCTTATTCAAGCACTGACTGCCGACTAGTAGCAGCCTCCTTTCAGGTTGTGATAGACCGAGTCTCTCATGGGACCACTTCTCATGGCTTTAAATTTTCTAGTACAAAAACCCTATCCATTATCTTCACTAGACGTCCCCTTATCCCAGATACGGTCAAGTTTCTTGGCCTGCTCTTTGATCGCTAGTTGACGTGGAGCCCTCACATTTCTTTTTTAAAGGCAACTTGCCATGGTCAGCTGAATCTCAAGGTTCTCGCACATCGTTCATAGGGAGCAGATTGTCGCACTCTCCTCCGTTTGCATTCCACCCTAGTCTTGTCCAAGCTAGATTATGGTGACCAAGTCTATTCTGTGGCCTCTCCCTCAACTCTTCCAAGGTCTCTGTTTGTGCCTTGGTGCCTTTCGTTCATCCTTTTTTGAAAGCCTCTATGCAGAGGCGAATGTTCCTTCCCTGGCTGATCGTCGAGATGCTCATTGTCTTCGTTATTTTGTCCGGGCTTATAATCTCCGTGTTCCTTCCATGTATAGGTTAGTCTCAGACATTAGTAGGAACCCACTGTTTGTTCGACGCCCCTGCCTACTCTTACCATTTTCTCTTCACCTTCATTCATTCCGGTCTTCCTTCCAGTTGCCCCCCTTGTACATTCATTTAGCATCTGCCATTTACCTGTTCCCTTGGGAAGTTCCGACAATTCATGTCTGCCCCCCCCCCACTACCGTGCGCCAAAGCTTTCGTACCTACGCCTGCTACTCACTCTCTTTTTCTCGAGCACTTCCGGTCACATGCTCATGCCATTCATGTGTATACAGATGGTTCTAAATCTGATGATGTTGAGTTCGCAGCAGTATTCCCTGATGAAGTTGTCAGAGGCCACTTGTTGGACTCAGCTAGTGTCTATACTGCTGAGTTGTATGCCATCCTTATAGCGCTTCTTCGTATTACATATGTCTCCTATGACGTTCGTGATCATATTGAATTCTCTCTGTGCTTTACAAGCCATTAAACAATTCGACTCCCCTCATCCATTAGTCCTTCGTATTCAACAATGGTTGCGTCGCATAGCTAGCAAGAATAAAGATGTTTTCTGCTGGGTCCCTGGTCACGTTGGCGTGCAGGGCAATGAGCAGGCGGATGCTGCTGCGCAGTCAGCGGAACATGATCTCCCGGTTTCTTATAGGGGTATTCCGTACAGGGACTATTTTCCAGTCATCCCTGCCCATCTCCACAGCCGTTAGCAACAACGGTGGATGGGCATATGCTGTAACAAATTACATACGCTGTAACAAATTGCGCTCTATTAAACTGCTTTTAGGTTTCTGGCCATCTTCCTACCACCATTGCCGTTCTCGGGAGACTACGCTCTCCCGGCTCCGCATTGGTCTTACACACCTTACCCATGGGCATCTCATGGACCTACCACTCTTACTTTATCTTCTCTAATTGCAGACGATCCCACCTTTGACTCCCTAGCACGTTTTGACTTTTTGTCGGCACCTGCCTTATTATACGAACATTGACACACATCCCTTAGAGTCCCTTACATCCATTTTCTTTCCTCACCTTTGATCCCCTCTCCAACTAGCAGATTGTAACCTCTGCACTACTTAATACCCTGCAGAGCTGTATGACCCTTGTCGGTTTAGCGCTTTCTTTGATTATAATAATTTGAGGTGTTGTGGTCGAATTTCCTGCAGATCCTGCTGGAAATGACACTATCGCCTTATAGACTTTTGATTCTGGCAAAATTAGTTGTCCAGTGATGAGGTCTTCCTCAGGGTTGTTGTTAAGGGGCCCCTTAACGACTATGGTGTTCCTTGTTGGGTGCTTGTCTCTTAGTGCTTGGGCTGTGGCCTCATCTTTAGGAGCAATAGTGTCGTCTCTTGTAATTATTCTGTCTGTTCCCACTGTGTTACCTTCATCAATTTTTTTGGCTAACCTGTGTGCAAATTTTCTCGTTTTCAGTGGAATTTTTCTTGGGTCTGCCTCTGTGATTCCTGCGATGTATTATTGCATTGGTAAAGGATCTGGATGGCGAAACGTCTACAAGAAAACGGATGTGTGTGTGTGTAATTCATCTTGACAGGCAGTAAGATGACTCATTACTAAGCTTGTTCAAAGACACACCATTTACTGTTCGAAATGCACATTATCACTGAAAATACAGATGAGAGTTTACACTTAAAAAATCAACGTCAAAACTGGGAAAACACAAGCACAAAATTAATTTTGTGTTAAACAACAATACAGGAAATTCATAGCCATTTTGTCACGAACCCTTGAAATCAGTAATGAAACTCGGCTGACAAAAAAAAAAAAAAAACATTGAGACACTGAAAATCAACCCTAACCTCGTGAAATGTCACAGCAGAAGCACACTAACACGTAACATATTACAGGGGATATAGACACCAATATTAAAAAAAAATCTGATTACGATCGACTAATAGACCTTCCAGACTGTAGGGATTGGTAATGTAATAATCGTGAGGTGGAATTTAGTGACACTGCATTTTATTCACGGTGCAATTTTTATTGAATGTCGAGCAGACATTTCGTCATCTGAAACATTGGCTAAGGATTACATTCATTTGAATAGGAAATTTAAAGCAAATGATGAAGAACACAAACACCAATTTACGATAAACAAGAAGCACTGTTCTTGCATGACCAAGCGAAATGTGGAATTCGTGATAAACTTTGTCTTTAACACACACACTAAACTCAACATATACAGGGAATGCTGAATTTATGAAAACTTTGAATTAGCTCGGGCACTCTCGTTTATGTTGAGAGTAGTGTGTGACTGAAACCTCCATCTTTACTGAATTCAAAACATGATTCCCTAGTGATTTGCAATGGATAAAATCTTTCAGCCGCATTGCTGTTGACCGAATCACTGAATCACCGAATCACTGAAAGTAGACTCAGACAGCACAAGAAACACGTAGATTCAGCCTGAAATCAAGTACTGTGTTCCGTGTTATGTCACAGGGGATTATCAAGCACCAGTACTGAGCCCACTTCCTGAACAGATCTGTTCCAATGTACAGGTGTCAGTTATCCTACATTTGAGAAGGGATGCATCAGGAGAGACGAGTCTAAGGTTGCCTCATTGATTGAAATAGTGCAGAAAAGTTAGATAAATCCATTTCATCAAGATCTTTCAGACTTCGTGAGCATATTTACCGGGGCAGCTGCACCATCAGAGGTGTTTACCCACCTGGCGACATCGCGCTAAAAGGGAGTCGGAAGTCGGATTTTTCTAATAGTAAAGTCTACAGAAAGGTGAAGCTTTTTATAACATGAAAAAGTTTAAACAGGAAACTTTCAGCGTGACAGAGCAACCAGTAGTTAAGGTGACAAGCGAAGAGAACATTTTTAAAGCTGACTAAACTTTTTTCAGGAACGTGCTTCGTATTGCAGAAAACGGAAAGTTAGACTTGTATGATATATTTTCTCACACTCTTGGTCCTGTATCTTGAGCACTGGTAAATGCTTATAGCACACTGAAAGAAAATGAAAGCATTGCATTTCAGTGCTATACCTGGAAGCAGATGTTCGCCTATTATAACACCACTCGTCAATCTGCTTCACTTTTTGAGGCTATGGGACTGAACCAGAAGCTCCATGGTGAATATAATACGCTCACTGAGTTCACTGATCACATTTTTATGCAGATGATTAATTCTGGCCAAAAAAAGAATTAATGTGGACTCACAATTCATGCAGTTATAGTGGGAAAAACACTATCAAAAAAAAAAAAAAAAAAAATCACCGTTTCACCAACAAGAAGCTTTATCATGTATAAAACAAGAACATGAATTCAAAGTTTTAAATCAATCATAGATAAATCCGAAAACTTTATTTCAGACAAAGGAGATAAAAGACTCTTAAATGTACGTATTTATTGACTGGCTAATGAATGAGAACTTGGTGAAACGCTAGTCTGCCTATTCTATATATCACTCTGCGTGGAACTGGTCCATTGTGATTATAATGCCCATGGCTGTATTGCCTTCTCACGCTGCTGACTTCTCACAAAGCTTTTCAATGTCTACGAAACGGATGATAAATCCGTATCATCGGAAATAATGCCCGATCAGCCACACATCAGTGCAAGGCAAATTATTAGATTCATTGACATTGAACATAATGGTTTGTTCTTGCCTTGCAAATATTCTAACTTTCTTTAAAAAGGTATTAAATATTGTGGATCATGACAAGGAATACGATTTTATTTAGTCAGTTTCTAGTGAAGAAAATTTCATGCTGAGCATCCCATTCTTCATGCTCTCTATGCATCCCATTCTTCATGCTCTCTATGCATCCCATTCTTCATGCTTTCTAAGCATTCCCATTCTTCATGCTTTCTAAACATCCCAGCCTTCATACGGTCTAAACATCCCAGCTTTCATATATTTCAAGTAATATACCAGCAATCTATCAAACCAATAGAAATAATATAATGTATAATTCAATTATTATTCTATTCTAATGATTTAACAATTCCCGTAATCCACCAGCATTACCAAAAGCTCTCATGTGACAACCAGTCCCTGGGAGAGGAGACATAAATTCCAAAATCTATTTCAATTTACAATAAAACCACTCACAATTACGAGGTTGAATGATTTGCTTACGCTTGATTTTTTACAATATTTTCTAATAGTTTTGTATCTACATCATAGATATATGTTTAAACTAATCCATTCTGGGTATTTTCAAGCAAATAATACTGCTCACAAATTTATATTTATACACTATCAATTTACTATGATTCATATAGCTATCAGCTATAGGTATAGCTGTCATAAAGGAAGACTAGACGCGTAATACAGTCATACTGCATAATTAAAGTCTCTGCTTCTGTCACACTGATACAATAAGACCGCCATACATCTGGGTCCGGTTCATAAATTTGAAAAAAATACATTCCATGTTTGTACTCATATGCCATAGTACATTGTGTAATTTTCTTACAGATGATCGAAGAAAATTCATGTCATGCCAGTAACCTCTATACTCATGCTAGTTGAATACCAGTGAGAAAAAAATTGTATGTATATACTAGTGAGAAAGGTGTGTGGCACGAAGGTACACCTGGAAATTTACGCACAACAGTCTAACTGCATTAAAGAATTTAGGGCAGACTGTATCTGTACTACTTCAGTTCTCTTGGTAACTGTTACAATGCAGTGTTTCAGTTCTCTTGGTAACTGTGACTGATTGTACTGTTTCAGCTCTCTTGGTAACTGTGATTGTATGTACTGTTTCAGTTATCTTGACAAGTACCAGAAACCTGATTATGTTAGAAACAGTGACTGCAGGTACTGTCTTGACCACAGTGGCTGCTTGTCCTACTGCCCCAGCTGTTTCCTGCCAAAGAAGTTGTTTGCATAAATCAACTGGTATTGGAAACATGGCTGCCGCGTGCACAGCGCCAAAACCAGTATTTATTGCCGGCGATTATTTTAAACTTGCTGGCACGCGCCTTGGTAAATACTCGTAATATCTTATCTTAGTTTCCCACTGTTATATATATATATATATATATATATATATATATATATATATATATATATATATATATATATATATATATATATATATATTTCTAAAGCTGAGTATTAAGGTCTCTAAAAAAAAGGGAAGTCAAGTAAGTCATTAACTATAATTTTAATAAATCATGACTATTAAAATTAGCAGGAACATTATCACTGTCTGTAGTTAATTTTATAACTATATTCATGGGGGTGGGGTCAAACAGCTGCTGCGTAATGGGTGGTAATCAGGTTTCATGCGAGGAAGGATAGGATCGCTCCAATTCCTTGGATCAGCAGCTCTTCTATATAATCAATGCTTCCCCTACTACAGTTATTTCATTATGTTCTAATATACTATAATATAATTTACTACCTCTTATTATGTTCCAATGTATAGCATGCTTTACTATTACCATAGTTGCCTTTAATTATGTTCTAAGGTGAAAAACGCTGAGTTGCTACCACAGTTTCCTCTTATTATGTTCTAATGAATTGCGTACTTTATTACTAACATATGTACCTATTATTAATTTCCTGTGTTATTAGCTTTATTAATATCATTGTATCATGAGTTTATTATTACCGTAGTTATCCCTTAACCAGTTCTATTTCGTCATGAGAATTAAGGGTGGATACGGAATTTGTGTTTACTTCTGACGCAGTTTTCTCTGTGAGAGAAATGAAGGACTGTCAACTATGAGAAAAATTAATATATTTTTTTAGGGAATTGCTGGGAAAGATCGCTTGGCATGAACGTAAACGTACGTTGTGTGTGTGTGTGTGTGTGTGTGTGTGTGTGTGTGTGTGTGTGTGTGTGTGTTAGTTAGTTAGTTACCATTTTGTCCTAGGCACATGTCAATTAGACACTAGGCCTGTTGTATATATGTGTGTGTGTATGTGTATGTAAGGAAACACTTCGAAATGTTTCTGCCCCACCGGGAATTGAACCCGGCCCCTCCGTGCGTGAAGCAAGAGCTTTACCCACTAGGCCACCGGGGGTGTATGTGTGTGTGTGTGTGTGTGTGTGTGTGTGTGTGTGTGTGTGTGTGTGTGTGTTCACCTATCCATACTGGCTGTTCCTTTCCGATGATCGCTGCTGAGTTCCCTCTCTCGTGGTTTCGTGAGCCTTATTATACCTATTTTTAAAGTTGTTTATAGATCCTGACTCTTCTTCTGTGTCCAGATTGTTAGACTTCTTGATATCACTGAGGCTAAAAAAAAAAATTTCCTAACATCATAGTTATTCATCTGCATTTTTAACTTCGGTTGTATCCGTGCTCCTGTTACCCGTCTCTCGAACAGTCTGTCAGTGTCCTCTGAAGTCAACAGGTTCAGCTCCTTTATTCTCTCTTCATAGCTCATACCCCTGAGCTCCGATATTAGCTTCATTACAAAAGTCTGCATTTTTTCAAGTTTCTTGACATGAACGATAAAGTGTGGGTTGTATCTTGGGGTTGCAGACCCCAAGATGGACCCGACATGTATCATTTATAGTGTCGTCAACGACTCTGTTGAGGTTCCTAAAAGCTAATCTTATGCTTGTCAGACGTGCCTTTGTTGCAGTTAATATTCGGGTGATGTGCACCTCAGGCGATATACTCGGTACTATGCTCACCCAGAAATGTTCAGAGCTGTATTCCTTATCAATAAGTTCCGATCACTCTCCATAGCATGGATCGGCAGTGCATGTCTTTTGACCGCGTCCATATCTCTGGCGTGGAAAACATCTCAAGGGGTTTCGAAACGAAGATGTTAACCTTAATATGGAAACATCCAGTGTAAATGTAGTCAGGGTGAGTCGCAGTCGCTTTACCGAAGGTTAGGCACACTATGGCACTCTAGTACAATTTAAACAAACTTGGTGATGAAACGTGCACCTATAATTTCCATGTCCACCAGACAAGTCCTCTGCAAAAATTGATATTTAATGTACTGAAGCTTTAGTTTCGGCAAATCTTTGATCTGATAAGCAGTCTGTAAAATAATAGAAATAGATTAATAGCTTCCAATAAGAAATAAATTATATTTTATTTTGAGCACCACAGCAGAAAACGCTCACTTATTTTATGATGAAGTAAATGCTTCAAAAAGCTCAAATATTTTTTTTTGGTGAATTTTATTAATGTAAATATCTTTATTAAAATTTTTTTACTAATTTTATCTTCAGGTAACAGGAAAAATATTCTAAGGTTTGAAACATTCACTATACAATTGAACTTCAATAATAAAATAATAATTTGAGTTTTAAAACCAGCAAGCATTTTGCAAGAGTTATTGCTCATTTTGCAAACTTCACATGTTCAACTCAGGTAAACAATAATTTCGTATGAGATATTGCTGCATTTACAGGGTCGTCAATTAATTAATAAATCTCAACACAGGTTCCGGAAAATATTCTTGCTCAACAAATACTTCTGATAGGAATTTAATTAAATTTGTAATAAGCATAAAAAAATATCGATAGACGTCATATTTTGCATGCTCTTAAGGCCTTCCGCAGAGAAAAAGTACATGGAAGTATATGGGAAAGACAGATAATGGATAATTTTAAAGTACACACCGAGGCAGTCTGTTGAGAAAGTCTGTCATCTGTTATCTTGATGTCTGAGGCGAGGCTAGTGAAGCAGATACCCCTCCCCCACTCTCTTCTCCCTGCGGCCATTGTCAGAATGAAACATGACCATACCATATTGAAAAAAGGGCATGGATTTTTTAATACTTAGGATATCTCTCACCGACGTAGGGTGACACAAAAAAACGTAAATATATTTGCGAACAAGCATTCAATAGCTGTCTTGCTAGAAATGTGCAGGCAACGCAATTCAAATAACTTTCCGAACTGCAAAATCCTCATCCCTCCTTCAGAATGCAGGCACTGTACTTCGCTCCTCCAGGACTCAAGTTTGGCTAAACGATTTTCCTGAATCCCATTAGTGACTCACTTTGCACTTCAAAAGATTCTTCCTGTTTGAGTGTATCCAGACTATTCAGTACCTTAAATATTTGCATGTGAATTCCTCGTAGCCTTCGTTTCCTTACGAAAGCGAGAAAAAGTTAAGTGCTTTGAATCATTTTTTTAATATGGTTTATTTCTTAGCGACACTAACTTCGTTGCCCATCTCTCTATCTTTTCCAATCAAGCTTCTACTTGTGTGCAATTTGGCAATAAAAATTTAGTGGGTCGGCAATTCGGTATCTACATTCCTTTTATAACTCAGTTCGTCTGGGTCGCTTGATTTGTTGATATTCAATTGATCAAAGTATATTAATATATCATGACTGCTCATTTAGTTTTGTCATATTTAACAACCAAAACGTAATGGCAAGTCTGGTAGCTTCTTGGTCACATTATAGATTGCTCCAGCTAATATACGTGGAATTTAAATTGTTAGCTATTATTGCCTCTGCTATTATTTATTGCTTTAATTTTGTTATATAAAAGTCTTTCCTGACTTTATTTGGGAGGAAGGACAAAATACCTCACCGAGAATTATTTTTTCGTTTTTCATTCCATAAATTTTAACATATATTGAGTCTTATTCTTCTTCATCGTACTTTTCAATTTTAGTATACCATTATGTTTATTGTTTATATAAAGGGTCTCTCTCTGACCTGTCTTGTATGAGCTTCATTGAAAATAATATAACACAGCAAAGCTGTCTCTGCTGTCATATTGCTGTTTTTATTGAACCAGAATTCACATAGAGGAATAATGTTGAACTTACTGTTGATGTGAATGATGAGGATTCGTCTCTGTCTCGAAAAATACTACGAAAATAATATTTGTTTCAGCTAGACTGGTCTACCAGCTGACTTAAGTTAAAATTCCTGGACTCACAAGTTCCCTGACTAGATGCGAGTCTGTCTTATGTCTCTTTCGTCACCTCATCTATTCCTTCTACTTTCCCTTTCTCTTTCACCACATTTACTGCTTAATGTAAGATTCATCCAAATAGTGAGCAATAGAGTAGGTCGCTCAGATGAAATCGGACTTGCATTAAATCCTCAAGTCTCTGAATCAAAACTATGTCTGCTGAGCGTGTTGGAATCAACGTCGTGCCTTGACAATTCTCCTGTAGTTTCAAGATTTCTCCTGCCTGTGAATTTCTTTATAAAGGTGTCTTGTAGCTATTAAGAATCTCTTCGGATATTATTCTACTTTAAATCATTATTCTCAACATGAGTCACAAAAATTGTATCTTTTGAAGTGTCTGATGTCACCGCAGTAAATATATTACTAATTTCCTTGATCCTCGCTCCTGGCAAACAAATCTTCATGTATTGTCACTACTGTAAAAACCCACGTTTTCTTGCTAGGAACGAGAGAGAGAGAGAGAGAGAGAGAGAGAGAGAGAGAGAGAGAGAGAGAGAGAGAGAGAGAGAGAGAGAGAGAGAGAGAGAGAGAGAGAGAGAGAGAGAGAGGGGGGAAGGAGAAGGAGAGAAGGACAGAGACAGACAGACAGACAGGAGGAAGGGAGGGGGATCGAGGATGGTGGGTGATCGGGAGGGCAGGCAGGAAAGCTCTGCAGGTCTATATGACACAACGAAGTAATCTTCCCATCCACTTCACTCCTGACGCGCCGGTCGTTGCAGCCTCAGGCGGAAACTTACTTACCGAACAAGTCAAGAGTAAATGTTGACTCTCTGGCGAACCTTAGTTGTGGTGATGTAGGAAGTGGTGGAGGGTGGTGGTGGATTGTGGGTGTGGAGGGTGGTGGTGGATTGTGGGTGTGGAGGGTGGTGGTGGATTGTGGTGGTGGAGGGTGGTGGTGGAAGGTGGTGGAGGAGGGGGTAGTTGTGGAGGGTGGGGGTGGATGGGTGAGGAGGGGTGTGGTAGTTGTGGAGGGTGGGGGTGGATGGGTGAGGAGGGGTGTGGTGGGGGTGGATGGTGGTGACAGACGTCGAAGGCAGTGATTACGGTTGATGACGTGAGTGGGGGTAGTGGACCTAAATAGCTTGCCCCCTCAGCACTCTAGATAAGACACTCTGCAGAACAAGCTTTGACTGGGACAATGGTTAGGTCTATTTAAACGATCAGGTCCTTTTTTTTTTTTTTAATGAATCTGGCGTCTCTCCATGCCATAGGCGTGATAGTTAATTCCGATAATGTACACATGTGTTGCTGGTATTTTGTATCCTACGTGCATACTGGTGTTCTGGAATTCTGGTATCTAGATAGCATGAATTCTTGCCTATAACTTGTTCATCAAAACCACTTCAGGGAAGGCTGTATACTTCAGTAGTAATGTTCCCCTGGCTGTTGCGTCGTGTTCTGGTAAAGTTTCTTCTAGTTTGAGAGATCGTTCTACGGGGACAATCGTTCCACTATTTTCTTAATGTTTGTGTGACGATAAATCCTGTGTTACCACTGTGAAAAACTGAACGTTGCTTCTGGGTTCGCAAATGAGAAGTAAAAAAAAGTTCAGCGTTGCCAAGATGCAACTAATAACGCCATTTCGATTCGATTTGGAACATTAACTAGTCACATTCCTCTTCTAAGTATTTGAGTTGCAGATCCTGCATAAACTCTCTGCCAGGAATCCAGCAAATAACGACCAGGAATCCAGCAAATAACGACCTACTTCACTTCTTCTCCGTCTAGATAAGAAAACTAAAGGTGGACTTTTGATTTGGTTCTTTCTCAGAGCAAACAAGAGCGACAAGTTAGGAATCTTATGAAATACACAAAGATGGAGCACAGACCAATGTAAGTGATGGAATAAACAGGACAGAAAATATTTGCAAGAACAGCAGAAACCAACTGAACTCACTGAATAGTCAAAAAGGAGGCTTGATTATTACAAGTAGTTATGTGATGCAAAGAAAAGTGAGAGGAAAATAACTGACTGATAAGCACATAAAGAAATAACTGATCGATACGAGAAGAGAGGGGAGAGAGAGTTGTTTGACAAGCTGAGGAAAGGAAGACGCTTGTCCGAGTGGTAAATAAAAAAAATGTCATTAAATAGAGGAAAAGAAAATAGTTGTCTTATAGGCAGGCAAAAAATAGCTGATTAGCAGGCAGAGGGAGGAGGGAAAATAGATGCTTGACAGGCAGGGACATAGAAAATATTTTTCAAACAGACAGAGGGAGGAAAAAGAGTAAAGCTAGAGGGGAAAAAATAACAGTAGTGAGTGGTCGTGGGGATAGGCTGGGCTGTTAGGGATTTGGAATTCCTAAGAATAAAATGAACTGTAATTAAGCAACTTAGCTTATTGATGAATCCACGACTTCGCAGCCATCCTCGATGTCGTTTTAGAGGAGACATCCATTCCAACCCCTTGGGATGTCAAAAATAATTGTATGTTAAAATTAATAACCCCTGAGGAGCGTATACACACATCTTCAGTCAGTAGAAGGACTGAACTGGTACTCAGGGGTTTTGGGCTGAACGCCCGCGTGTGACCGGGTGAATGATAAATCTGCCTAGAACATGAATGTGTTCCTAACGGTGCAGTTGTTTGAACATCTAAATGTCTGAGCAGACTTACCTTGGTATTTGTATCGTACCCTTAATTCACACCCGGAGAAAGCTGTCTTGATTGAAGCACGTCGCTGATGAGCCACCGTCCTAATCCAGTGGTGTTACACTCGCGATTGTCTCTATACCTTCTTCAATCCTTGTCTTTTTAGAGTAGTTACTACCAGAAGCTGCGCACTCTTCTCTGCAATATACTGCTATTTTATGATTAATTATCACTAAAACGCGCTGGAACAGAGTTCTTATCTGATTTCCCGGCGTTAGGGAGATTGATAAGAGGTCGGAGGCTGCAAAAGTCCTCTCTGGTTTCTTAAGTCAATCTGACGCCCCGCTTCTCTGCTGCTGCCCTCGCTTTGTATCGCTGACCTAAGCACCAATTCCCCACTTGCTAAACCTTCAGAAAGCAATGCAGAATTCTTGATTTCTTGGAGTCTCTGGGCTTAGACGACTGTGTATGTATATTCAACATGATAATAAAGTGGGTGTAGAATGTCCTTAATTTTCTTACTGCTGTAAGAGAGCGAATATCACTCATTAACTCGCAATCTTTGCAACACTGGTCAGCCATGACGGGCCTTACTGGCTTCCTGGGTACGTACATCTGTTACTAATTAAATTGTTGACCAGGAAGCCAGACGCCGTCTGCCCCTTTCTAAGGGCTGGGCCCTTGAAAGGGATGAAGGGGGCTGAAAGGGCTGATACTCCCCTCTCTCTTGGAGAATTTTCTCTACATGGGCTGTCATGCAAACAAATCTAACACACAGGAATCACTGCTATGGAATAGTGTGTATTAAAGGTGAGAGTTGAACTGTGCAGTATGTGGAAGGTAATGGATTTGATTGAGGAAAGTGTCCAGAAAAATCAGGCAAGAATACAGAATTTGACACACGGTAGTAAGGTAGTGAGTGCTATTTGGTAAGTCTAAAAAAATTGTAAATCCAAGCCTAACTCATCCTTCCCTCAAATAACACAAATTCCTGTCTTGACTTATATGAAGACGAGGGTAGTAATTGGAAAGGTGTGGCGATACCGAGAGTATAAACAAAAACACATAGGCACAGTTCAAGATTTTTAGTGAGGAGTCTTAATAAGCCACTTGTGTGCAAAGCGTTCCCTCATTATATGTCTTGAACAGTAGAGTGGATCAGTGACTGTGAAGGTAGTAACAGTGAAGTGGTTGAAGCGACTGTGCGGGTGATAAAAGTAGAATGGATCAAGTGGCTGTTCGGGTAGCAGTTTGTGTTCCATTGCTGAGAGAGTAACCTCAACCTCGTAACAATATTCTGCTTGTTCCACTGCTGCTGTGGTCGTATCTCGCGATGGACACTGCTATAGCCAGGTTACACAAACATTTCCCGTGCGAATATTCATTTCTTCTGATATTTATTAAAGACCATTTATCTTCATAATGCATGGTCTGATTTGATTCATATTTAAACCTAGTTTGAAAGGGTTGTACGCAGCCTCTTTATCTTTTGTGAGAGTTAAACCCAACTATTTCTACATGCTAATAGATCATATCTAATAAATATTTATTATTATACATCTCGACAATGCTCAGAAGGATCGATCTTGAGTTTCAAATGTTTGAGAAAAAATATCTACTGGTAGACATGACACTTAACCCATCTGGTAGACATGACACTTAAGCCATCCACTGAGGCTAATATAAATGATAATGTGATAGGCGTGTTCGCAGTATTAAAAAATGCAAGTATTTTTTTTCTTAATAAAAAATTCTTCTACGATGACATTCTCTACATGTATATGGAGGATCGTTAGGCTAAAATCATTAGAAAACTTGAGGATATCAAAGGATTTTCATCGAAACTAATTTCTTAGACAACGGACTAAATACCTTAGAACAAAACGAAAAAACTAATAAGGGAACAGTGTCGCATTGTCGTAATAACGACATACAAGATAGTCAATTGTATTAACGTTCTGGATAAAGAATGACTGCTGACGTTGGTCTGTCACATTGTGGAAGACGGAAATAGAAACTAACGACAATTTTGGATAAACCGATTGAAAAGAGAGAGAAAAATAAACACGTAAAAATGATACATTTTGGTCTTTTTTTTCACCTGCGTATTTTTCTAAGTCACTTACACTTTTCATCGATCGGTTTTGATGACACATCGATCAGTTTTTATGAGACATTCATGGAACCACATTAGAGAACATTCACAGTGATATTATTTTCGAAAACAATTTTGAGTGCACAGAAAGGCAATCGAAAGACATACAAGTAAATATAAATGTGAAAACTTTAATTGTGTGTGTGTGTGTGAGAGAGACAGAGAGAGAGAGACAGAGAGAGACAGAGAGAGAGAGAGAGAGCAGACACAGATAGACAGACACAGACAGAGGAGAAAGAGAGAGAGAGAGAGCGAGCAAGCAAGCAAGCAACAAAGAAAATATGTACAGATCACAGTGTATGATGGAACAATCCAATCAGACTGATCACAATGTTTGGATTATTTTTGAAACTCTCAAGTGACTCGGTGAGTAGTCACAGTAGAGGTAATCAGTGACTGTGAAAGTAGTAACAGTAGAGTGGTTGAAGTGACTGTGAGGGTAGTTACAGTAGAATGGATCAAGTGACTGTGAGGGTAGTTACAGTAGAATGGATCAAGTGACTGTGAGGGTAGTTACAGTAGAATGGATCAAGTGACTGTGAGGATAGTTACAGTAGAATGGATAAAGTCTTTACGTATGGTCACAGGAAAGTGGATCAATTGGATCCACCCAAACGCCACTTGAGCCCAAACTCCACCTCCCCCAAACTGAATCTCAACCCATGTTGCACATGATCAACCAAAATTTCACCTGAGCTCAACCTTCTCAATCCAAATTCCACCATAACCCAAACTCTATCTTACCTTAAACGATTCCTTAACCAAAACTCCATCTCAACTCCTCAACTCATATTTATACCTTAAAAAAAAAATCTTCGAAGATAGCATGATGGACTGCGGCAAATTTAAGTTTCTAGATTATTTCAATCACGGAGATGTAAATAGTGTACGCTGAGCATGACTACACCCACAGTAGTGTAGCTTACAAGACCTGTCAAACATTGACCAGCAGGGTTACTGGAGGTTCAGTGGAAGGAACACTCAGGCAAGGATCAGTAAGTTTTCTGCAGCTGATAAAGGCCTGGTGGGCATACTTCACACATGACCCACGGTTCGAATCTTCGAATCTCCCGTAAAAGACAAGCATTTCATGGACCTGTATATTCACTACAGTGCTCTTCTCTTCTTATAACTTCCCTGCCAGTGTTCAAAATAACTGCTTGATTCCTTGTGTGCATTATTGTGTACCTGTTTGTTTTCCTGTTTCATTGTTCAAGTCCACGCTTGTAAAATATAGAAAGCCTGTTTGCAGTTTACGTAAAACAAATTTGAAAATATATCGAGGGAGCGAGGGTCACGCATTCAACTTGAACACAATTGCTTTTATCATTGTCCAAAGAAAGTGGCAGCGCCCTTGTTTTATTGACTGTCGCTCTGTATATGTATGTATTGCTAGACGTGCCTTTTGTAAATATTTTTTTTTGTTTCATGTATTGATGGAGCCTTTTTCTCTAGACTGATGGTGTGTTAAATTGTCTCTTGTGTGTGTGAGACTTTCGGGTGAATACAGGTGTATAAACGACGGAGTTAGCCGACAGATAGTGAGAAAGACACTATATGTTTGCAGAGAAACATTTATTATGAAGATTCTTCCAGGACTGGACTTTATCAAGTACACACTTCATAAAGGTCAGTCCTCAACGAAACGTAGTGATAAAAGTTTTCCCAGCGAACTTGATGTTTCTAGTGCGTATGAGAATGTGTGTGTGTCTAGTGCGTGTAAGTGTTGCTTGTGATTAGGGAGTGTGAGTGTGTTGTGTCTAGCAAGTGTTAGAACGTTGTGTCAAGTTAGTGTGAGTGTATGCTAGTTCACGGTTAGAGAATGAGAACGCTTTGTTTTGTTTTGTGAGGAAGTGTGTGCTGATATATTTTTCGTATGAGAAAGGGAGTTGTTTTGTGTCTAGTAAGTGTGAAAGTGTGCTAGTTTGTGTGTAGTGAGTGTGCGTAAATTTTTACTATTGAGTTTGTGTGTGTTGGTTCGTCTCCAGATAGTGAGAATGTGAGTTGTTGTTTCTCTAAGTTAAAAGTGTGCTAGTCTGTGTCTAGTGAGTGTGAAGGCTTGTCGATCTGTGTCTACTGAGTGTGATAGTGTGTTCGTTACTCGGAAAATTAGACAGAAATACAGTATAATTCGATCCTTTATTGACTACGTTTAGCCCACACACTGGAATTTATTAAGTCACAAACAGATCTACCTGAGCAGAGAGTACATGAGTATGTATAAGGAGCATAGTGACGTGAACAGTCAGGTGTGGAATACTGAGAAGAGGTTTGAGTTGAGAAGGACGTGCCTGGAATGGACAAGTAGTTTTATTGCTATATAGGCAGTTTACACCATTTATCTTAATTGTGTTCGTTAGTCTCTAGTGAATGTAACAGTTTGCTTTGGTGTGAGAAAGTATGTTGGTTTGTTTCAAGTTAGATCTCATTTGTTTATCTCTAGTTATATTCCGTTAGTTTGTATGTAACTATTGCGAGGATCTGTTCATCACGAACACTGAAGTTTGGCGATTTCCTGATGCGTTTTCTCAACAACCAAAATAATATTTTCCTCTTTTTTTCCTCCCGCAGGTGAAAACAAGTCTCTTCTGTATTCGCCTCTCATCATCATCTTCCTTAGCATCGTGGGCGTGTTTCTCACTCTCATCCTCATCCTCATCATCGTCACTCGCTGGAGGAAGAGCTATTCCTCCACTTCGACGTCCTCCTCCACAGCGGCTGTAGCCCCGTCCACCGACCCAGCTCAGGAGGAACCCGCTGAAGACCGCAATAGGAAGGAGGACACCCAACCACAGAAAACGAAGCCGAAGAAAAAAGTGGTGGTTATAGAGAACGGGATGAAGGATAAGATCGGCCTCGGGGATGTGTCTGTTGATGTAACCTCCTCTAAAGGTTCGTCTTCGTTGAGCTAAAGATGTTAAGGAAGTCGTTTTAGTCTCTCTTGTAAACAAGTGTACGTGAGTGGACCTTCCCTGGCAGCCCATTGTATGTAAGTCGACAAGAGGAGGTAAACACAATGGCTTCATTATGTAGAAGCGTTGATATTGTTGTAGTAGTCTCCAGGTTTCATTACTCGTATTAAATTGCTTCCGATTGTGAGTGTTTATGTGTTTTTCTGGGTGTGTTTGCAATGTATGCTAAGGGTTTTGCTTGAATATGTACGGATTTTATGTGCGTTATCACCTCTGTACATTTACACAGGGGTTTGAATCAGTACATTAAGCTAAACATTGAAAGGTCATTCCAAAATTTATCGGATAGCGCCCTTCTCCCCTACACACACACACACACACACACACACACACACACACACACACACACACACACACACACACACACACACACACACACACACACACACACACACACACACACACACACACACACACACACACACACACACACACACACACACACACACACACACACACACACACACACACACACACACACACACACACACACACACACACACACACACATATATATATATGCCCCGATGACATGGTGGCTAGCGCTCTTGCTTCACGCACGGAGGGCCCGGGTTCAATTCCCGGCGGGGCCGAAACATTTCGAAGTGTTTCTTTACACACACACACACACACACACATACATACAACAGGCCTAGTGTCTAATCGACATGTGCCTAGGACAAAATGGTAACTAACACACACACACACACAAGCCAGTTCCCACTATCCCTTTGTTGATTCTGTGCATTTCTGTAGGCTTGACCTTCCAACTCACCGCTACACGATATATATATATATATATATATATATATATATATATATATATATATATATATATATATATATATATATATTAGTACACATACACACACACACACACCTGGAGAGTAAAGTAGTACGTGAAGAGTGAAGTAGTAGAGGCAGGATCCATTCATAGCTTTAAGAAGAGGTATGATAAGGCTCGTAGAGCCGAGAGTGAATCTAGTAGCGACCAGTGAAGAGACGGGGCCAGTTTCTTCAATCCCTGCAACCATATATAGGTGAGTACATATATGTGAGTACAAACACACACACACACACACACACACGCACATGTAACAGGAAAAGCACTGCAATGGATCAGAGAATATCTGACAGGGAGGCAACAACGAGTCATGGTACGTGACGAGATGTCAGAGTGGGCACCTGTGACGAGTGGAGTTCCACAAGGGTCAGTCCTAGGACCTGTACTGTTTTTGGTATATGTGAATGACATAACGGAAGGGATAGACTCAGAAGTGTCCCTGTTTGCAGATGATGTGAAGTTAATGAGAAGAATCAAATCAGTCGAGGATCAGGCAGGAATACAAAGAGACCTGGACAGGCTGCAAGCCTGGTCCAGTAACTGGCTCCTTGAATTTAACCCTGCCAAATGTAAAGTCATGAATATCGGGGAAGGGCAAAGAAGACCGCAGACAGAGTATAGTCTAGGTGGCCAAAGACTGCAAACCTCACTCAAAGAAAAAGATCTTGGGGTGAGTATAATACCGAGCACATCTCCTGAGGCACACATCAATCAGATAACTGCTGCAGCATACGGGCGGCTGGCAAACCTAAGAATAGCGTTCCAATACCTCACCAAGGAATCATTCAAGACTCTGTATACCATATACGTCAGGCCCATACTGGAGTATGCAGCACCAGTTTGGAACCCACACCTGGTCAAGCACGTCAAGAAATTAGAGAAAGTGCAAAGGTTTGCAACAAGACTAGTCCCAGAGCTAAGGGGATTGTCCTACGAAGAAAGGTTAAGGGAAATCGGCCTGACGACACTAGAGGACAGGAGGGTTAGGGGAGACATGATAACGACATATAAAATACTGCGAGGAATAGATAAGGTGGACAGAGACAAGATGTTCCAGAGAGGGGACACAGAAACAAGGGGTCACAATTGGAAGTTGAAGACTCCTATGAGTCAAAGGGATGTTAGGAAGTATTTCTTCAGTCATAGAGTTGTCAGGAAGTGGAATAGCTTGGAAAGCGACATAGTGGAGGCAGGAACCATACATAGTTTTAAGACTAGGTTTGATAAAGCTCATGGAGCAGGGAGAGAGAGGACCTAGTAGCAATCAGTGAAGAGGCGGGGCCAGGAGCTATGACTCGACCCCTGCAACCACAAATAGGTGAGTACAGAAAACCAACAACAGTGAGGAAATGAATCGGCTCAGGAATCCTCTCTCCTATTGCCAGTGCTTCGTCAGGAGCTTTGAAATATGATGAAATTGAGATTTAAACCACAACCTGGTTAAGTGCAGTCAAGGATGTGTTCCATACAGGAAAGAAGGGAAAGAAAGGGAGGGAGGGAAGGAAGGTACAGAGACACCACTGCACTACACTGTGTTCTGCCACCCATAGCACGGTTGTCAAGAAAATAAAATGTTGCAATAGAGACTAATAATAAACCCACAGATCTCGCTCAATTACCCACCTATCAGTTGAATCATAATAAGAAGGTTGTAGTATAAGAATTAATACATTGCCAGTGTGGTCAAATGTCCTTATAACCGCCCAGGATAATATGAGCGTGGGATCTCTCTCTCAAGTCCCATTAAGTTTTCTACCAAGACTGAGCTTATACACATGAGTGTTGAAATTACAGCAGAACTTGGGACAGAACCTTTTAAAATATATGACCCTCATGTATTTAGCGTATAGTTATGATTATAACAGTACTTTTAAAATATAAACATTAAAAGTTATTACCTTGTTGCATAGCTTCCACAAATCCGCGACATCGCATCCAAAACTAACAAGTAATTAGCATTAAGGAATCCTGGCTGCAGAAGTATGATAGGTCAGATGGAAGATGTTAGTGAAGCTACGAGATATCCTACCACGGAAATGACCTTTATCGCAACAGTATTCCCCAGGCTATAACATAAAAAATACCTTATTTTTAGTTATTAGATAACAATTCGTTAGGAATCATCAGTGTTTCCTTTTAGAGAACACAGACATCTAGTCACGAATTTTGGTAAAGTATTGCAAAGAGGAGACTTAAATAAGATACACTCATTTGGCCACTTCCCCAGATGCATTCATGTGACTATTTCCACAGATACACTCATGTGACCACTTCCCCAGATGCACTCATGTGACCACTTCCCCAGATGCACTCATGTGACCACTTTCCCAGATGCACTCATGTGACCACTTCCCCAGATGCACTCATGTGACCACTTCCCCAGTGTATTCATGTGACCACTTCTCCAGATACACTCATTTGATCACTTCCTCAGATGCACTCATATGACCACTTCCCCAGATGCACTCATGTGACCACTTCCCCAGATGCACTCATGTGACCACTTCCCCAGATGCACTCATGTGACCACTTCCCCAGATGCACTCATGTGACCACTTCCCCAGATGCACTCATGTGACCACTTCCCCAGATGCACTCATGTGACCACTTCAGGTACACTCATGTGACCACTTCCCCAGATGCACTCATGTGACCACTTCCCCAGATGCACTTAGTGTGACCACTTCCCCAGATGCACTTAGTGTGACCACTTCCCAAGATGCACTTAGTGTGACCACTTCCCAAGATGCACTTAGTGTGACCACTTCTCAAGATGCACTTAGTGTGACCACTTCCCCAGATGCACTCATGTGACCACTTCCCCAGATGTACTTAGTGTGACCACTTCCCCAGATACACTTAGTGTGACCACTTCCCCAGATGCACTCATGTGACCACTTCAGGTACACTCATGTGACCACTTCCCCAGATGCACTCATGTGACCACTTCCCCAGATGCACTCATGTGACCACTTCCCCAGATGCACTCATATGACCACTTCCCAAGCTGCACTTAGTGTAACAACTTCCCAAGATGCACTTAGTAGTAACAACCTTCTCCAAATCTAACTTAGATGTGAACCACTTCCTGACGGAAAACTCATCAAAGCCTGTGGCATGGAAAACCCCCTAGTGCGACCAAAACTTCTTAGACGCAGAAGAATGGGTAACATCAAAGCCTGGGCTCTATGACGGAGGATAACATAAACTTGTATGAAGGCAGTAACATCAAACCTATGACCTATGACAGGCACCAACCAACGTTTCTTAATCAGATAAGAACTTGGGTAGGCAAAGTGCTGGCTTTTAGTCTATAGTTTAATATATATATATATATATATATATATATATATATATATATATATATTATATATATATATATATATATATATATATATATATATATATATATATATATATATATATATATATATAATATATATATATATATATATATATATATATATATATATAATATATATATATATATATATATATATATATATATATATATATATATATATATATATATATATATATATATATATATATATATATATATATAATATATATATATATATATATATATATATATATATATATATATATATATATATATATATATATATATATATATATATATATATATATATTATATATATATATATATATATATATATATATATATATATATATATATATATATATATATATATATATATATATATATATATATATATATATATATATATATATATATATATATATATATATATATATATATATACAATCACTACAAAAAGCATGATTGCAAATATGAAAAAAGTACAACAGTGAAAATTGAAATAATAGGTGAGCGTTTTCATGTAATTACACACATCCTCAGATTTGTGCAAGCAAATGGAAACGCTCAGGTTTTATTTCCTATTTTCACTGTGATTATATATATATATATATATATATATATATATATATATATATATATATATATATAATTAAATATTTTTAGGTTGACCAATATATATATATATATATATATATATATATAATATAGGCTTCAAGGAAGAATATTTGGATTTCTTCCTGATGCCATTTGAATATTCCACTTCTCCTACCACCCCATCTTTTAATTTTTTTTTTTTTTACCAATAGGTATGTTTTATAGCCTCAGCAATGCTTCAGAGTGTGTCAGGGAAGGATAGAGCCCGCCTACTTGCAGTGAGAGCTCCTCATGCAGGGGACTTTCTTTTGGCTGTTCCCAACTCCAGCCTTGGCACACGCCTCGACCCACAGACCATCCGCATTGGTGTTGCCCTTCGACTTGCCGCCCCTATTCTCGCCGAACACAGGTGTATTTGTGGCAGTGAAGCAGCAGACCGATTCGGGTACCATGGTCTTGTGTGTCGTAAATCCGAGGGAAAGATTGCAAGACATGAAGAGGTTAATAACATTATCAAGAGGAGCCTCACAACAGCCGGATGCCCAGCAGTAAGGGAACCACCCCAACTATGCAGATCTGATGGCAACCAAAAGCGTCCAGATGGTATCACCCTTCAAGCCTGGACAGACGGCAAGCAGGTGGTGTGGGACTACACATGTGCATCTACCTTGGCTGATACCTATCTCCAGTACACCAGGGAGGAAGGAGGGGCTGCTGCCACCTTCAGGGAGTCCCAGAAGTCGAGAAAATATGGAGAACTTGCCCATCATTATATGTTTGTTCCCATAGGCTCAGAGACCCTTGGCTCATGGGGAAAGAGTGCATCTAAGTTCCTCAAGGAGCTGGGCAAAAGACTCAACAGGGTAACTAGGGATCCCAGGGCAGCTAGTTTTCTGTTCCAGCGACTCAGCGCTGCTGTTCAGAGGGGTAATGCATGCTGTATTCTGGGCACGCGCACCAGCTCGGAAGAGCTGGATGAGATTTTCGCATTATAATCAGTGACAAAGATGTAACAATATGTACTAGACATGTATCTCTCACCTCGTGTACTGTATATGCCATCTTTATATCAACAATGTATCTCTCAAATCTTTTGTACCATATTATGTAATAAAACATACCTATTGGTAAAAAAAAAAAAAATTAAAAGATGGGGTGGTAGGAGAAGTGGAATATTCAAATGGCATCAGGAAGAAATCCAAATATTCTTCCTTGAAGCCTTATTATATATATATATATATATATATATATATATATATATATATATATATATATATATATATATATATATATAATTATATAATTTTCAAGAAACTAGCGTTGAAGAAAACAAGTAATCAATTATTTACTGAATATGAAAAACCACGATTCGTCCCCAGTTTGGGAGGTAATGCGAATTAGGAGCGACTTTCATTAACTTGATAGCCTTTGACTGGCCCTGGATCACAGGCATCAAAGGTGCCCAATGTCTGCCTCTAATTTAGAGTCTAATATTTGCATTATTTTTCAATAGGTTTTCTTCCATAATTTGGAGCCTGATATCCAGGAAATATGAAAAGCATTTTCTCTATTAGTTGATGGTAATGCACTTGGAGGATTAGTAAAGAGTTAGCATCCCTACATTACAGTTTAATTAAAATTTAGAGAGAAGTAGTTTTCTTTGCTAAAATGAGTTTTAAAGAAATTATTTTTTTGCGAGACCTTTATTCCAGAAAAGTAAGTATGCTATTTGTTTTTAAGTTTTTGAATTTGTTTATAAAAATCCTTTTTTTTTAGCAAAAAAAAATCTTGCTTTTCTCCAAATACATATATATTTTTGTGTGAAAAGTCAGAATGAAAAATACTTCATAATTTTATGCCTCGTAAAAAAATATGAAAATTATTAAGCTTTTGCATCTTTCTGTGTGTGTGTGTGTGTGTGTGTGTGTGTGTGTGTGTGTGTGTGTGTGTGTGTGTGTGTGTGTGTGTATTCACTAATTTGCAGGAGTCTCTACTTATCTCCTGCCCCAGCCTTCTTGACAAGTTTGATCGGCTTGGCTGATTTCTGACTTCTTGGGTTTAGTATGCGTTTAGTATTAGTATGCGTTTACTGATAGTAGCTGAGGAGACACAGTGCGAGAATTAAGTGTGTGTAACCATAAAGTGCATATACGCATTTGAACCAACATAAGAGAAATCGCAGTGAACATTAAATAGGAAAAAATATAGACTATAGTGTAAATTCTAGAGTGCCGGTGGAGCAACCGTTACCGTGGGAATAGGCCTGGAGGCCAGTGAATTATTGCCAGATACATCCAAATTCGGAGGTGAAAATTAACAAACATATATTGAACTAAGTAATATAGCGAGTGGCAAGGATATATATGTGCAGTGATACAGTGAACCAAATCTGTAGTAAGAGAAATAGTAATAAATCCCCAGTATAGCTTAAAAGATATGGTATAGCATATGGAAACATACTACAAGGATTGGCACTAGTGAAAATTGCCAGAGGTCCTGAGAAGCAGAAATAACAGATAAGTAAATTCTATAGTTATAAGAAACAAAAACAAGTGATGGTGGCACTGAGGTGCAGGAATCACAGTATACATAATTGGAGTATAAAACCATGTGAAGTGTCTTTCTCGCTGCCACTACTAAGTGTGGAAGTTTTGCCATGGAAGTGTAAGGGAAACTACCGGAAGCATAGGTATCGTGTGGAAATAAAGCAATGACCACAGTATTAGTTCAGTGAAAAGAAAAGGTATCTGGAATAAATATAGTGTATATCCTTGTAATAACCAGTGTACAGCACAGTGATAAACTATTAGGTATAAAATAAAAGTAAATTAAATCCAATAGTAGTGTGGCAGTGCGGGTGACCACTTGCCCTGGAGTGGTCAATGTGCCAAGCGACTTTTATAGATCTGAGTTACCACTTATAACGAATAGACTAGGATACCAGGACAGAATAAGAAAGACCTAGTGAACCCAATTGGCAGTAGAAAACACAAGGATAGTGATCTAAGAAAATGAAAGTGGTCTAAAACGGGCATCGCATGGCAGTATAGGACTGAGTGGTGTGCTTTAGTCATACGCCTGGCAGTGCTGAAGTCAGCCACGGAGGCCTACCATACACACCCATAAAAACACCATATACACCATACCACAATATCCTGTCTAGACCAGTGTGGGGATCTCAGTGAGAATAATACATTAAAATGTATATAGGACTGATCAGAGAGGAATAAATATAGAAAGAGTTATACAGTGAGCAAACAGAAGTAAATACATATTATAACGCATGGGCCAGTAGGCCTGCTGCAGTGTTCCTTCTTTCTTATGTTCTTATGTTCTTATAACAATAATAAATTATAAGGTGTAGTAAGTCTCCATAATCAGTACATCCCACATATACTAATACAAATAGGATACAGGCAGGATGGCAGTACAGTATATCTGTGGGACTTGTGAAAAGGCTCTTGGGAAAAGATCTAGAATCACATGCAACCTTTGCTTTTCAAAACATCATGTCACATGTTCAAAAATTAACACAGTAACAAGAAGTGACATCCGTCTAGAAAGGTGTTTCTGGATCTGCAACAAGGATGTGGAACTATGGACAGATATCAGGAAAGCACTCAGGAGGCTAATAAACAATAAGCATGAAGAAAAAGAGGAACTATTGAATAGTCTCCCCGATATTTATAGAACTTGGGAAGATAAGAAAGGGGTAAAGTATAACACACAGAATGACCAGTCTACAACAATTGACCCAAAAATAAACAGTCATCCACGGGAAAAAACACAGGAGACAAAAACATTAGCTAACTCAGCCCCCAGTCCCAGGACTG
Organism: Cherax destructor; assembly: GCA_009830355.1. Taxonomy (NCBI): domain Eukaryota; kingdom Metazoa; phylum Arthropoda; class Malacostraca; order Decapoda; family Parastacidae; genus Cherax; species Cherax destructor. Next base: position 304,170 of record WNWK01000802.1, read on the forward strand.
ACCCAGACCCAGCCCCCAGCCATAGTGAACATCCGGTTTTGGTTAAGGACGCCACCACAGCCATAGCCTCTAATACAGATATAGTAGGGAGTCCTCTTCCAGGGAAAATGTTGGCCCCATGTCATCAAAGGAGAAAAGCGCAGATAACGAGGAAAACCAAGGAGTGGAAAGAGAGGAAAAAAACGCAGATAATTCTGCAGATCTTTGGGAAAATACAATGTCAGTAAATATAGGCAGCCAAAATATATGCAAATTCTATGCTAAAGGTATGTGCCTTTATGGCAGAGATTGTTGGAATAAACACACCAGAAAATGTGCCAACATGTTAAGGAAAGGAAAGTGTCGGTTTAACAAAGAGTGCAGATACTTCCATCCAGTGATGTGTCAAGCTTCAACACAGTCCAGAGAATGTTATGACATGAGCTGCCCAGACCACCATATAAAGGGAACAGTACGATACAGAGAAAGCAGGGAAAGGGAAAATGAAAAGAACAGCAATTTTTTTTAGATATAAGGAGAAACAACCAGATAAAAGAAAGAGACAAAAGGTGGAAATGGTACAGAGGGGACAGATGGGCAGAACAGTGGGACAAGACAAGACAGGCACCAGCTCATCAGGGCTGTATAAACAATCAAAGTCAGTACTGGAGAAACCAGGGGTATGGGCACCAGGGGCCATACCAGGTAGGACATCACCAGTGGTACTAACCAAACACAAAGAAAGACCAAACATCCCAAATGGTAACTCCTGCTTCATATTTGCAAATATTCAGGGTCTGAAATCAAATAAAAATGACAAAGTTAGTTATGTTAGTGGACTCCTATCAGAAGCAAATGCCATGTTTGGAGCATTTACAGAAACACATACAAGGGATGTTTTGGACGGAGAGATTCAGATAGAAAACTATAACATGTATAGATGTGATAGAATTAATAGGTCACAGGGAGGAGTAGGACTCTATATAAAAGATACTCTCTGTTGCACAGAAGTTTTGAACGCTACGAATGATATAGTAGAAATCCTCGGCATTAAAGTGGAAAATAAGAATCTAGTAATTATCCTAGTATACAAACCACCATCAGCAACTCGGAGGAATTCACAGAGCAGTTAAAGAAGATAGATAGCTATCTGGATAGGCTAGAAAATCCCACCCCAAACATTTTAATCCTTGGAGATTTTAATCTCCCTCATGTAAAATGGAAGATGAGGCACCATAATGTTATACCAGAAATAACTCCTGGAAGCACCCTGGCCCAACAGGCACATACCAGGGAACTAATGAGGCTTTGTGAAAAGTACTCACTAAACCAACAGATAATTGATCCCACTAGAAATGAAAATACCCTGGATTTGATATTCACAAACAACGAGGAATTAATCAGAGACATAACAGTTACAAAAACAATATACTCTGATCATAACATCATAGAAGTTCAAACTAGTATTAACTCAGGGTTAGGGAACTGCGACACTAATGTTAGAGACGGAATGTTCAGTAAGTTTAATTTTAATAACCATAGAATTGACTGGGAAAAAATAAACCAAGAGCTATCAGACATATCATGGGAATCAGACATGAGCACCCTAAATCCCCACCAGTGCCTAGAGAAGCTGAATACAGAAGCATACAAGGTATGTATGAAACACGTACCATTGAGGAAACCCCGAAGAAGATCAGATATAGAGAGAGAGCGTAGGAGATGGTACAGGAGAAGAAAACGGGTTACTGAATTGCTGAAAAACACAGTTATGTTGCAACAGAAGAGAGATAGCCTTAACCGAGAGATCACGGAATTAGAACAAAAAATTAAGATGTCATACCTGACAGAAGAAGTACAAAGGGAACAAAGAGCCATTCAGGATATTGCAAGAAACCCAAAATATTTCTACTCCTATGCAAAATCCAAGCTAAGAACTACCTGTAGAATTGGACCATTATTGAGAGGAGATTCGTATACGGACGATGAACAGGAAATGAGTGAAATTCTAAAAGAACAGTATGAGTCAGTGTTCAGCAACCCACTAAATGACAGCAAGGTAGAAAATGCAGAAATATTTTTCACTCCAGCAGAAGGCTGCGCAGACCACCTAACCGACATTAGTACAAATCCCATAGATTTCGAAAAAGAAATGGCCAACATGCCCACTCACTCAGCACCTGGACCAGATTCATGGAATGCTTTATTTATAAAGCAGTGCAAAGTACCATTAGCAAGAGCCCTTAGTATTCTGTGGAGAAAGAGCTTAGATCTAGGTGAAATTCCAGAGGCCTTAAAGAGTGCAGACATAGCTCCTTTGCATAAGGGAGGTAGTAGAGCACTAGCTAAAAATTACAGACCAGTAGCCCTCACTTCTCACATCATAAAAATCTTTGAAAGAGTGATGAGACGGCAGATTACAAAGTTCATGGACCAGCACAACCAACATAACCCGAACCAGCATGGCTTTAGAGCGGGTCGATCATGCCTGTCACAGCTGCTGAACCATTATGACAGAATTACGGAGGCATTGGAGGACGACCAAAACGCAGATGTGATTTACACAGATTTTGCAAAGGCGTTTGACAAATGCGATCATGGAGTGATAGCGCACAAAATGAGGGCCATAGGCATTACGGGGAAGGTAGGCAGGTGGATTTTGAGTTCCTAACACAAAGAACACAAAAAGTAGTAGTGAACAGGGCAAGATCCAGCATCAGCGAGGTCAAAAGCTCAGTGCCCCAAGGCACTGTCCTGGCACCTCTGCTGTTTCTCATCCTCATAGCAGACATAGATAAAAACACCCAGCACACTTTTGTATCATCATTTGCAGATGACACTAAAATAAGCATGAAAGTCACTACGGTAGAGGACACTGAAAAATTACAGGAGGACATAAGCAAGGTCTTCCAATGGGCAGTGGAGAACAACATGACGTTCAATGGTGATAAGTTTCAGCTGCTTAGGTATGGAAAAAATGAAGAACTCAAAAGGAACACTATATACAAAACGCAAGAGGGTCACCACATAGAACGAAAGGAACACGTAAAGGACTTGGGAATAATTATGTCTGCTGATCTGTCGTTTAAAGACCATAACAAGACAAAGATCACAACAGCCAGGAAGATGACGGGGTGGGTATTGAGAACTTTCAAAACAAGGGAAATAATGCCGATGGTGACACTATTCAAATCGCTAGTGCTCCCTCACTTAGAATACTGCTCAGTGCTGACGGCCCCGTTCAGGGCAGGAGAAATAGCAGAGCTGGAACAAATCCAGAGATCGTTTACGGCTCACATTGAGCCATTGAAACATCTAAATTATTGGGAACGCCTTCAAGTCTTGAACATGTACTCATTGGAGCGGAGGAGAGAGAGATACATGATAATATATACATGGAAAGTACTTGAGGGCCTGGTCCCAAATCTGCACACTGCCATAACAACATACTGGAGTGAGAGATATGGGAGAAAGTGTAAAATAAACCCAGTGAGGAGCAGGGGTGCGGTGGGGACAATACGGGAGCACTGTATTAACATCCGGGGTCCCAGACTATTCAACATCTTACCAGAAGATATCCGAAACACGGCTGGAACCAGTGTAGAAGCCTTCAAGAGGAAACTGGACAAATATCTTCACCAGGTGCCAGATCAACCAGGCTGTGATGGATATGTGGGGCAGCGGGCCTCCAGCAGCAACAGCCTGGTTGACCAGGCAAGCACCAGACGAGCCTGGCCCATGGCCGGGCTCAGAGAGTAGATACTCTCGAAACTCTTCAAAGGTATATCAAAGGTACCTGCTCTTGAAGCTGTGTATTGACTTTGCTTCCACTACTGTCTCATCCAAGTCTTTCCACTTTTCAAACACTGTGAAACTAAGAAAATACTTCCCTACATCCTTATTTCTCATCTGTCTTCAGTTTCCACTTGTGTCCACTTCATCTCGGTCCACTTATTTCAGTCTGTCTCCCTCTGCCCAATCATTTAATTTTAGGATTTGAAAGTAGTGATTTTGTCTACCCCCTTCCCTTGTCCTTCTCTCTGGCATAGTCAAAGTGTTTTGTTCCTTCAATTTCTCTTCATAGTGCATTTCAATTATTTTTTGTATTAGTCTGGTTGCGAATCTTTGGACCTTTTTCGTGCTTCTGCACGTGCTTGGCCAGATGTGTGCTCTATGCTGGGGTCGCGAACTCATTGATTTGCGTAACAGATGTCTTAAGTAAAGTTATGAAGGATTCTTCAAGTTTCTGAGTGCTGCTCTGAAGTTTGCTAATCTTGCACATGGCGCTGACGTAGGCAGTATGCAGCGGCTGAGTTAAGCCCTGGTTCTTGGTCTCCTAGTAACACTTCTTACAATATCTATTCTTACTCTTATCCCTTCGTCTAAGCTCACCCCTTCAAAGGTCTTTTCTTTTACATAAATCTGCTACTTTTTCCTTGAGCATCACATCTTCTTTGCTCCCCTCCTCTCCTAGGCAACGTTATCAGTCATCAGTCTTCTTTCGACTTCCCCAATAATTATAACATGCAGTGATTGAACTGCAGTAGTCATTTGTCTTACCATCCTTGCAATCTAAGTTCTCTTGCGATCTTCAGGTGTCTTCCTCAGTGTTTTTTCATCAGTTTTACATAATATGTAGGCAGGTAAATTTAGGGGTTTGCCTGTTCTGATAAGTCGTAAGTCTTTATACGTATATAAAGAGCCGTAGAGATCCTAGTATTTATTTCTTGTGGGACTTCTGTCTTTTTTCCCTTAGATTCTTAGCAATCATTTTATTAACTATTCTTTAACTATTCCTGCTCTTCTAATCTAGACGTCAATCTATGTGGTGGTGCAGTATCAGTACACGGTGTTCAGAAAGTCATGAAGCCCATAGCAAATGAAACTACATATAGATTAATTGGAGGTTGTTTTTCAAGGGAAGTTCATGACTGAAGAGCTATGACCACCAAGATCTGTAATTAAACAATGCAATTGATTTTAATAAAAGGGTTTATGAAAACTGCATTTCGGTCAGGCAGGGACACTATAAGCACCTTAAAAATCATTAATCTTGCAATAGACATCACAACAGGAGAGACATTCAGAGACTAAGAGTAACCTGATTCGTCATGCACTCATGTGTCAACGTCGTAATGGCCAACATAGTAAAAGATTTGTAGTCTATTAGCAAAATATATTTCAGTGGGTTGCATCACTTTCCGAACAAACTGCACCTTCCAATTCAGAAATATGCAATCGACCCGTTTACAGTACTCTAGTAGGCTAGCAAAGACAGAACTGTCTCTCTCTAAATCTTAGTTGGTTGCTTTTCGTGGCTCCTCCGTTATCCATGTTTTTTTTTATCCACCTTGGGATTATCTTTTTTATTTCCTGAGTTGTGACTTTATAATGATCTAAGACGGACCGAAATGCCATCTAATGTTTCTTTTTCATTATTGGACTAGGTTCTGAATTGTTCCAACAAAGAAATTTTAAGTTGTGAATCGTTCCAGCCATGATATTGTGGGTTGTGAAATGCTTCGGCTAGGATATTAGGGATTATTCGTGAATTGTTCTAGTAACGGTATTGTAACTTATATTATTCATCTTATAGAGTTTGAATATCAAAGATATTCATTTACAGTATGAGTATGAAATTACTTTTTTTTGGTTGTAACAGAAAGAGCCGTTTCTATTGTTTGAAGAAATCACCACCCAGTCTTGTTCAGAGTCCAGCAGACTAACATTTATGTATTTGCAAATATATTTTCTGATGTTTTTATTTATTAAAATTTTAAACTCGCCTTTTTACTCTTGGTGATGCTGAAAAAATCGTTCTTATATATTTTATTTATATATGTTGTTTTGGGTCTATTGCTGTTGTAGGGATGCTGAAGAAGGTGATATTGAGGGAATGAAGGTAGGGGTTGAGATAATGATGAGGTTGGATGGGTGGAGGTGGTGGAGGGTTGGTGATGAACTTGACGGTGATATGGTGGGGGCTGGATGGTTGTTTGTTGGAGGGGTTGTGAGGGTTTTGATGTTAATGGGTAAAGGGGTTGGAGTGCAAAGCTGGGTGGTAGCGGTGGTTTTTGTGAGAATGGGTTTAGTGATAGGGTTGTGGAAGTGGTGGTTGTAGGAGTGGCTTTGGTTGTTGTTGAAGGAATTGTGGTGGTTGTGTGATGTTAATTGTAGGAAATCTTTGGTTTTAGACGAGGGGTTGAGGAGGAGTGGTGGAAGTTTTAGAGTAGGGGGGAGGTAAAGTAGTATGGGAGTAGAGGAGGGAAAGTATTTGAAAGTTGTGGGGATGGGTTGCAGACGGGCTGTATAGACTGTTGTTATAGTTTTATGGTGTTTAAAAGAGCGAATAAGGGAATAGCAATTTTTGAAAGACAGTATTGCTAAAAACATGCAATGACAACAATTGCACACCCCAGGACAGCTTAGATTAACAGCAGGTTGCTCTTGCCTCTCGCAATTGCCTGACAATTACTACATAGTTTTGAATGCGCTGGGAAACAAATAAAATGCATAGTATACACAGATTTTGTAAAAACCTTCAAAGAGTGTGAAAAGGGTGTAATAGCACAGTGTGCAAAAATGGAAACTCTAAAAAGTGAGTAGTTTTTCCAACCTTATTTCCAACACAAAATAACTAGCAAAATTATGATATTATTTAAAACAGCTCGCTGTGAGGTTACAAACAATGGCAGAAGCTCATAAAATTAGCAGGCAAGTGCGTTATCCACTGTACCATGCTGGCCTAATGAGATTTATTCAACTAGATGTAAACACACACTAGGAAGGTTAGGGCCCCATAGAGGCCCAAAAGTAGGTTTTTACAAAGAAATCTCACATCAGAATGGCTGTAGCGAACTCTAGCTCATGTCCCTTCAAAACAGCTTTGAATAACTCGTGAAATGCTAATAAAACGATAGTAAGTAGCATTTGAAAGAAATTGAGCACGAGCACACCAGAATATTCTGGTGTGAGATTGTCTGTAAAAAACAGCATTTGTACTCGCAGTGGGTCCCATGCTAACCTTCCTAGTGTCTTTGCAGATAGGTTAGCATAGTACAGTGGATAGCGTACTGGCATGCTATTACTTCGAAACCTACTTTTTTGTGGGAGCTAAATTCACATGGGGAATTACCCACACACTTCTAGCTGTATTCATAAGGGGAAACAAAGAAGTTCCACAAGTTTGTCCATTATTAGTCTTTCGATGGTAATTACGTCGAACTGTATGCAGCTATTACCAACAGCTCGCTTGATTAGTCCACCAAATCGTCTTCAAGTATACTGCAATGGGAGTCTAGAGTAGGTGAAAAAGGTATGAGGGTAGTTGAGAGGAATAGGAGTTTGGTTAGTTGTGGTGTAGTGCAGGGGAGAGATTTGGCTAGTTACGGAGTAGTCGAGGAGAGAGGGAGTTGAAGGATTGTGGGCTTGAGGGGATTTGGTTAATTGTGGGGTTGAGAAGCATAGGGAGGTTGGCTAATAGTAAACAAGTGAAGTAAAATGAAGATGAACTATTTAAGGGTTAGTGAAAAGGAAGAGCTTTGGTTAGTTGTGGAGTGATGTAGAAACGGAGGTTGGTTAGAGGCCAGGTTAGGGACGGAGGGAGAATAGCTTACAACTGCGGTATATTGCATAATTTAAAACCCTAATTCAGGTGGGCAGGATCCTTTGGTGCATTGTTTCGAGGGAGGGAGGGAGAGAGAGAACGCAAGAGAGAGAGAACGCAAGAGAGAACGCAAGAGAGAGCGCAAGAGAGAAAGCGAGAGAGAGAGAGCGAGCAGCGCAAGAGATAAAGCGAGAGAAAGAGAGACGAAGAGAGAGAGAGAGAACGCAAGAGAGAACGCGAAAGAGAGCGAGAGAGCGAGAGCAAAAGAGCGAGAGCAAGAGCGAGAGCAAAAGAGAGCGAGAGAAAAGAGAGCGAGAGGAAAAGAGAGCGAGAGCAAAAGAGCGAGAGAAAGAGAGCGAGAGGAAAAGAGAGCGAGAGGAAAAGAGAGCGAGAGGAAAAGAGAGCGAGAGGAAAAGAGAGCGAGAGGAAAAGAGAGCGAGAGGAAAAGAGAGCGAGAGGAAAAGAGAGCGAGAGGAAAAGAGAGCGAGGACAAAAGAGAGCGAGGGCAAAAGAGAGCGAGGGCAAAAGAGAGCGAGGGCGAAAGAGAGCGAGGGCGAAAGAGAGCGAGAGCGAAAGAGAGCGAGAGCGAAAGAGAGCGAGAGCGAAAGAGAGCGAGAGCGAAAGAGAGCGAGAGCGAAAGAGAGCGAGAGCGAGAGCGAAAGAGAGCGAGCGCGAAAGAGAGCGAGCGCAAAAGAGAGCGAGCGCGAAAGAGAGCGAGCGCGAAAGAGAGCGAGCGCGAAAGAGAGCGAGCGCGAAAGAGAGCGAGCGCGAAAGAGAGCGAGCGCGAAAGAGAGCGAGCGCGAAAGAGAGCGAGCGCGAAAGAGAGCGAGCGCGAAAGAGAGCGAGCGCGAAAGAGAGCGAGCGCGAAAGAGAGAGAGCGAAAGAGAGTGAGTGAGTGAAGGGGGACTGATTATTATCACTGTTAATATTATAATTACATAAAGGGCTCAGTATAAGAAAGGTCAATCATTGCAAGGAAGAGATGAGGCTCGATGCTCCTGCTTTTTCGCTATGATCACCCTTATTGACATTGCCATCTACGTCATCTGTGTCGTGATCAATACCACAACAGTAATCTACATCAGCAGGATAGCTCAAACTCACCTGTCACTTCCTTTACCAGCTTATTGATAGGGTGGTGTTTCAGTATCTTCCTAGAAATCATTACTAGAATAAATAATTACTCTATGGAACACAGATTTATTTGTCAAAGACCCCACTGATGATCAAGCCTAGCCGTCAAGAAATAAGCCCTCAAAAAAAAAAAAAAAAAAAAAAAAATAGGAATCTCACAAACAGTTTTAAAGTGTTTATTTGTAACTGAGAAATCACACTATTTAAGGTTACCAGCAAAAGTAGTTACGTTATTATATTTCTGTTACTGAGAGAATTGTTTAACTGGGAATCACACGCCGGCTGGGAAACGAAAGGCAATCGGATTTAATCCAAGAAAGGAGAGGGTACTTCTCCTTTCTTGGATAGGGGCACTTGACTTGCAACACGGCACCCCTCCTTGTTGATGAAAATAGTGAACCATAACTGTGACATTCAACCTAAGGATATTTAACCCAATCAGGAAAGGGTGTAATTCTTTCATTTTCCTAAGCACAGTCTGGACAACAGCGTACTCATGGTATCAGTCTGAGGAATTGGACCTCTTGGCGACCGAACCTAATTTCTCCCCAATCCTCTCTTCCCTATCCCTTCCTCCCCATCTCCCTTTTTTTCCCCGTTTACTCCAAAATCCCAACCCTCCCCTTTCCCATCCCATTTGTAGTCTCTGGCATTATGGTGTCTAGGTAGGGGACGAAGTGTGCTGGGATTCATCCCACTCTATGAGGTCCCTCGGGGGTGATGTAGTTTGCTGTGGAATCTGAATTGTCTGGAGGTGCCCTGCTCCCTTCCGGATTTCCCAGAATTGGGCAGGGTATCCTGCAGATGGTGGGTGTATCTCCAGAGGCTGCCTGTTGGTTCTGGAAGGTGACAGCAGGAGAAGGTATGCTTTGTGGCGGGTTTCCAACCACCCTCTCTTTTGTCCACTGAGGTGGCTCAGTAGATGTGAGGTTGCTCTCCTGGAGCGCTGTCTTGCTAGCGTGAAGGGTAGGGTATGGCATGGGTTCCATGCTGTATCTGCACTGCTCATGGTTTTGAGGGGAGAAACTTACAGCGCTTCCATGCCTTCTAGTGACTGTCCCTCCACTGTCCCTCTTTTTTTTTCTTTCCTTTGTTTTTTCTTTAAAATAACAAGAAAGAAGCACCACTGTCATGGAGTCTTCGTTCTATGATAACCCTCCTCCTCCCAGGCCCCTTTCTGTTCCAACATCCTGTTCTGACCCGGCTTCGTTATTGGACAATTCTCTAGACTCTTCTCATACCCCTGTACCTTCTGCTGGTGTCGCTTCATCACCCGCTAAAGGTGCTAAGGCAACACCCATTTCTGTTAATGCTTCTGCCTCTTGCATGTCTTTAACAATGCATCCAGCTTCCCTGCATATGGTGCGATAGTTTTTGGATCACCCACCTCCCTCGGTCAGACTGCCCACAGTACTACTCCTAAATGTTCCAGACCACCTACTGACGACAGTTCTTTGATTTCTACCCAAAAATGACCTACGCAACACCCACTCCCTTTGCGCACCATGTTTACAAATATGTAGTGGACTAAATTCTTTTGCCTCCAACCAACATCTCAAACTGATTATCTTTCTGACCATTGTATTTTTAAAGCTCGTAATTACAGTTCAGAATTCAGAACAAGCTCATGATCTTTCCCATATTACTTCCATAGATAGCATTCCAATCACAGTTCATAAGCACTCTATTCTCAATTCTTGCAGTGGCACGGTGGTTTTACTGCATACCATTGTACAAAGTGATTTTCTGTCTTGAGGCGATGATATTTTAGAACAATTAGCCCTTCAGGACCTTCCTATTCTCAAAGTGGATACATTCGTCCTGCCCAGTCACGGGCAGAGGTGCTTTCCCAGTAACATCGCCCGCTTAACCTTCGACTGTTGTGAACTCCCGTCATCCGTTTATATTGCGGGTCATCGCCTTGAAGTCTGTAAAGTAGTCCCTACTCCTCAACAGTGCCAGAAGTGCGGGTGCTTCAAACACCCCTCTAAATACTGCAGATCTGCGGTGGAGTGTCCGGTCTGCGATGCTGCAGATCATGCCAATACATCTTGCAGTCTTCCCCCCTTGTGTCTCATTTGCAATGAATCTTATCCTTCCTTTTCACGCTGTTGTAAAGTCTTATCATAATGAATGAGAAATTCATTATCTTAAAGAGAGTGAAGGCCTTACTTACGCTATTGCTATCTCTCAGCTCCGCCTTCAGGGAAATCTTCCTCGTGTTCCTTATTCTGGATTAACTCAAAGACTTCCAACCTTGTCGGTCCTCCCGCCTACCAGATCCTCTGATACCATGTCTTCTGGGGTCACCCCCGCTTCTAATTCTTTTGTGGTTTTACCCTCTGAAACTCCTACCTCCGTACCTATTCCTACTTCTACTTCTTCATCTCGCTCGCTAGTTTCTGAGTCTGCGAGACCTCGCAAGCCTACACCTTCTTTGCGCCTATCACCTGTGAAGTTGAATCTATCTTCCACCTCAGTGCCTAGTTCTCACCCCCTTTCTAACTCTCACACAAAGGTGGAGATTCACCCCCCTCATGTAGTCCCCTTTTCTCCTGTTCCCCCAGTCTTCTTCCCTAGTTCCCTACCAACCTCCTTCCTCTTGTTCCACTGCAGGACTGCCCCTGGCAGCGCATCTCTCCAGGTTTATACTCCACGCCCCTCTCAGACCTCTTTGGTTCCCTCCATAGTCTCCTCGATCTCTACTTGCTCTACCTCACCTGTCTCTGAAGTCATGGTATCGGCATCTTATCTGCTGAGACACTTGACACTGTCTCCGACAATATTGCAGAGACGAAACCCTCGATGAGCACCGGCATGCCTCCTTCAACCCCCTTCTTATTTTTCACAACCTTTGCAGCAATTTTTTCCTTCACAACATATTGATTCCTTGCTTACACGCTTTCCGTTTCCTCAAAACATTGACTTTACTGACCTTAATAGCTCATAGATTTTATCGCTTCTTATTGTTGGCATACCTGTCTCTGAAATCATGGTATCGGCATCTTCCATCGGTATCTTCCATATCTTCCATATCTATCTCCAACTATATTGCAGACAAAATCCTTGATGGACACTGACGCGCCTCCTTCTACCCCTTCCTTTTCACGACTCTCGCAACAATATATTCTTTCTCAGCATTCTGATTCCTCCTTGCTTACAAGCTTACCGTTGCCCCCACACGTTGACTTCACTGACCCTAATAGCCCATAGATTTTCTTGCTTCTTGTTGACATACCTGTCATTGTAAATAATGTCTTATTTCCAATGAAATATTCGTGGCCTCAGGAGTAATCGGGGAGAGCTCCAAGTATTACTCTCTCAGTTTTCTCCAATATGTGTTGGGTTATTCATCCCGTTTTGGGCTATGTGCTGTTACATTCTTCTGATCCCTTTCCTGATGAATCATTTAATGAGAGCGCACTTCTTGTGTGCATTGGTATACCGTATCAACAAGTTTTTTGTTCATTCTCTGCTGCATTATACTGCAGCTTGTATTTATTTTCACAGATGATATACAGTTTGCTCTCTATATTTTCCCCTCCTGTGCATTCTGTATCTTGAATATTGCGTTTTTGATCTCTACTGCCACCCATCCTGTTAGGTGATTTTAACGATCACCATCATCTGTGGGGAGGGTCCCACTGTGACTCTTGTGGTGATCAGTTGGAGACTCTTCTCTCTCCTCATTCTATTCATGTTTTAAATACTCCTACCCATTTTGACTCTTGCACTCAGTCTCTCTCTTGCATTGATCTTTCTATCTGTTCCTCATCAATTGCACTTGATTACACATGGTCTCTTCTTCCGGATTTACACGACAGTAATCACTTTCCTATTCTTCTTACTTCTACATATTCCCGACCCCCTTGCAGCACTCGTTGGCAATTTGCACAAGCGAATTGGGACTTATACTGTCGTCTTACCACTTTTTGTGGGGCCCATCTTTGTCCTCTATTGATGAACTAGTGCACCAGTTGTCGACCTTAGTTTTGACTGCAGCATCCCTTTCTGTTCCTCAAACCTCAGGCATGCATTCTCAGACATGAGTGCCTTGGTGGTCTCCTGCGTGTGCCCATGCAGTATGTTTGAAACGTGTTGCGTGGGGCCGTTATCGATATAATCGACCTCAGATTCTCTTTTGGATTTTAAGCGGTCAAGGGCAGTTGCTCGCCGCATCATATGCGATGCTTAACGCACTTGTTGGCAAGACTACTGTCTACCATTACCTCGTCTTCCCCTATGTGTGCAGCTCAGAAGAAGGTTTGGAAGCTGAATTAGTGTTGTGGAACTTTTTCAAGTTGCCACTGAACTCGGGAACCATCTTGTCCATGTCTCCCAAGGATTCACCTTTGTCCCTCATTCCTTGTGTGTAGGTCTACCAAGGAGCAATTGACCTTGGATTTCTTCTCAAATGTAATGGAGCTGTATAATGTACCTTTCACTCTTCTAGAGCTAGAGTCCATGCTTTCCACCTGCCAGTCATCAGCAGCTGGGCCTGATGATATATCAGTATGCTACAACATCTGCATTCTACAGCCCTTACAGTCCTTTTGCACCTTTTCAATCTTATTTGGACGCGAGGGGTTCTCTCTCAACAATGGAAATCTGCCATTGTTCTACCATTTTGCAAACAAGGCACCTTGGGATTTGAAACCTCTCACTATCGTCCCATTGCTCTGACCAGTGTATTCTGTAAGGTGGTGGAATGATTGGTGAATAGACGTCTGATATGGTATTTGGAGACTCACAATAGTCTTTCTCCTCACCAATATGACTTTTGCAAGGGCTGCTCTACTTTGGACCCCTTGTTTCACTTAGATACATTTGTATGAAATGGCTTTGCTAACAAACACTCCATCCTAGCAGTCATTTTTGATCTTGAGAAGGCATATGGCACCACTTGGAGGTATAACAATTTAGCCCAAGCCCACTCTTCAGGCCTCCGTGGTAATCTGCCAACTTTCCTTACTGCTTTCTTCTGACAGACATTTTCGTGTCCGGGTTGGCACCTCGCTTTCCTCAGACTTTGTTCAGGCCGAGGGTATCCCACAAGGTTGTGTTCTTAGCACTACCCTTTTTCTCTTGGCTATAAATGCAATACCTTCCGTTCTTCCATCACATATTTGGTCATCACACTATGTGGATGACTTCGCTATAGCTTACGCTGGCACTGACTGTCGCCTGGTAGCGGCCTTCCTTCAGGATGTGATTGACCGAGTTTCCTATTGGGCCACTTCTCATGGATTTAAATTTTCTAGTGCAAAAACCCATTTCATTACCTTCACTAGACGTTCTCTTGTACCAAATATTCCATTGTATTTACACGGTTCACGTATTCCGGAATGTGATATGGTCAAGCTTCTTGGCATTCTCTTCGATCGCCGGTTGACATTGAAACTGCACATTTTCTCTTTGAAGGGTGCTTGCCATGGTTGGCTGAATCTCCTGATGATTCCCGCGCATCGTTCGTGGGGTGCAGATCGCCGGACTCTCCTACGTTTCCATTCGACCCTAATCTTGTCCATGCTTGATTATGGAGACCTAGTCTATTCTGCAGCTTCTCCTTCCACTCTAAGTTAGAGTCCCTTCATCATCAAGGTCTACGTTTATGCCTTGGTGCCTTTCGTTCATTCCCTGTTGAAAGCCTCTATGCTGAGCCGAATGTCCCTTCCTTAGCTGATCGTCAGGATTCTCATTGCCTTCGTTACTTTGTCCGCTCTCATGACCTTCGTCTTCCGTCTACATATAGGTTGGTCTCAGACATTAGTAAACGCCCATTATTTGTTCTATGCCTCTGCTTACTCCGACCGTTTTCTCTTCATCTTCACTCCGGTCTTCTCTCCTCTTACCTCCCTTGTATGTTCCTTTAGCATCTGCCTTTTCCCTTACCCCTTGGCAGGTTCCTACAGTTCGTGTCTGTTCTCCCCAACTGCCCTGCGCCAAAACTCTCCTACCTACGACTACTTCTCATTCTCTTTTTCTTGATCACTTCCAATCACATGCTCATGCCATTGCTGTTTATACAGATAGTTCTAAATCTCCTGATGGTTTTGGCTTTTCGGCAGTGTTCCCTGACGATGTTGTCCAAGGACATTTGTTAGACTTGCTGAGTTGTATGCCATCCTCATAGCACTTCTCTGTATTACATATATATCTCCTTCGACGTTTGTGATCATTTCAGACTCAGTGCCTTACAAGTCATTAAATAATTTTATTCTCTTCATCGATTAGTGCTCCGTATTCAACTATGGTTGAGCTGTGTGGTTAGGAAAAACAAAGACGACGTTTTCTGTTGGGTCCCTGGTCACTTTGATGTGCAGGGCAATGAACAAGCGATGCTGCTGCACGATCAGCAGTATATGAGCTTCCAGTTTCCTATAGAGGTATTCCATTCAGAGATAATTTTCCAGTCATCTCTCCCCGTCTTCATGGCCGTTGGCAACAACGGTATTCGGGCATGCACCATAATAAATTGCACTCTATTAAGCCGCTTTTAGGTTTGTGGCCATCTTACCACCGTTGCCATACTCTGGAGACTGCGCTCTCCCATCTCTGCATTGGCCATACTCACCTTACCCACGGGTATCTCATGGACCCACACACTATTCCTCTTTGTGAGATTTGTCGGGTCCCTATTTCCGTTCTTCACTTTCTTGTAAATTGCCCAATTTACCAGTGAGCTCGTAGGATTTACCTCCAATGCCGCCGCCACCCTACCACTCTTACCTTATCTTCCCTTCTTGCAGATGGTCCTGCCTTTGCCTTACAATCACTTTTTGACTTTTTGTCAGCAACAGCTATACTATACGAAATTTAACACATAGCCCTTAGCGTCCCTTCTACCCCCTTTTCTACCCTCACCTCTGATCCCCTCTTCACCTAGCTGCTTATAGCCCCTGCACTATTTTCTGCCCTGCAGCGCTGTATGACCCTTGCCGGTTTAGCGCTTTCTTTGATTATAATAATATTATCTATAAAGCAGAAGTGTAATTTCGATTCAGCTATCTTGGTCAAACAGTTAAATACCAATGACTAGGTAAACATGAACAAGACTAATACAAGAAGCTAATGAAACATGGCTGGACCTGACAGTAAGGTTGCTAAAGTTG
>WNWK01000802.1:330000-380898 GCA_009830355.1 Cherax destructor
TTTGTGTTTGTTTTATTTTTTGTCATTTTGTTTTATTTTTCGGTGATATAAAATAATGTTAAGTTGACCTCGAAAACGTTGGGTTAATTATATTATAATTATTGACGTTTATATCTCAAGGTCAGATCAAACTGTTAATTTACGTTCGATTGAATTATAAATTTAACAAATTCGTTTACAAGATATATACTGTACACCGTGAGGTGTATGTCTCTCCGTGTATATTAATTGAGAGTTTACTTTAAATTACTATTTTAGAAATTATAGTATTCTTGACAGGTGATGAACAAGTGACATAAAGTTTTAAAGATCCTCGTGCAGTCTACAGACTTTGAGCTCAATTAACCAAACAAGTAATTCATTAAATTGTAATTCAGGTTCAAGATCATGTACATCAAGAGGTGTATATCTCTTACTGTATAAATGCTGAGTTTACTACAATCCCTATATCAGTTGTGGACCATGTCTTTAACCAGCACATTATCAAATGTTCGAATTTTCAGAACATGCGTGACTTGATTGAACTTTGGTTTTCTCCTCGCATCTATTCCAGATTTGTCTTGTGAATTTTTTTTCACCTTCTCTATTCGCATCCTTCTCTATCTTCTGACTTTCTCATCACTTTTTCAAATGTCCTTCACTCCTCTTTTCTCTCACTTTCGCGATTTTTTTCCACGTCATGACAAGATAATCGTTTTGGATGGACTAGACCACGTCAAAAGTTTCCTTTCCGATGCGTGGACACACAGTGACCTTTATTTTTTAGTTGTACATCTCAGGGTGCATATTCACTAACAGCAGTAGTGTGTATACACTGATCCTTTCATTTCTTAGTGTATATACAATGGGATGTTTACTAAATCACTGATTACTGAAACGACACATTTTTGACAGTGTACAGGTGATATATAAATTTGACTTTGCGCAGTCGATGCTCTAAACTTTACAAAACAACCCTAAACTGAATATTTCAATCATCCATAAGATAAAGAAAATCCTAGACAGATCGCTACGATATGTATGTCTTTGATAAATTAGACACATATGCAACACTTGGGTATCTTTATTGAGGAAACATTTCGCCACACAGTGGCTTCATCAGTCCATACAAAGGAGAATCGTGAAGATCAGGAGGAGTTTGAGGTAATCAGTCCCTCGGCCTTGAGTCGATGTAGTCAGTCCATCAATCTTGAAAAGAATACAGCAAATGTGCGAAGGAGAAGCTTATATACTCAAGGCCGAGGGACTGATTACCTCAAGCTGCTCCTGATCTTCACGATTCTCCTTTGTATGGACTGATGAAGCCACTGTGTAGCGAAACGTTTCCTCAATAAAGATACCCAAGTGTTGAATATGTGTCTAATTTATCAACTTGTCAGTTCTCTGAACCATTCATTTACATATATGTCTTTGTTGATATATTATTTAAGATGTTAATTGTGCTCCTCGAGATTGTAATTGATACACCATTATACGTTTATGACCTTAAATACATGCATATCGACTCCTGAATATCCATAATGATGCCATGCCTATATTTTGTAACAACATCGCGGTATAAGACATTTCAAAACGACTTATAAAACATTGCTCTTTCTAACATTTAACAATAACCAAGTAAATATACTAGGCAGAGGTTTCACCATCATGCCTAACTTAATGTCAAGATTTCAATGCAAAATATAAACGAAAGAAATTAAGCATAAAGGCAAACAGGTGAGAGCAATGTCAAATCATAACTTTTTCGTAAAGGTTACTGACGTCTTCCTTCTATATATTACATTAATTATTGTCATCCATGCTCTTGCTTGCTGCTTCATTGGAGTATATCTTCAACATCAACATTATCTTATTTTTATTTCGTCTGTTATATTATTATTGTTACAATGATAATAATGGTCATGATTACTTTTTTTTATTTCATCACATCTATGTAGATGAAAATTTTCAGTTAACTAATAATTTTTTTTTTCTCCAAGTTCCTTTTACTTTTCGCTCATCCTCTCATCCTCCTTTTCCCTCTTCTCACTAATTGCATATTTAAAACCCTACCTGGGGTGTTGTTGCACAGGGATTCATAAACACTGTATCTATGAGCAATCTGCTTTATATATATATATATATATATATATATATATATATATATATATATATATATATATATATATATATATATATATTTTGATTTGATTTGTTTCACTCCCAGTCTTAGCCAGGAGAATGTGGATGATAAAATAGTCTACTGTACAGTTACAATGAAGTAAATTAGTTATATTTCTATATAATATCAATGCTTCGTGCGATGTTAATATATAGCAAACAATATGCATTTTGCAAAATGTTTACAGTAAAAAATAAATGCTAGAAAACACACTTTTAGCATAAATAATTGAAAGATGTTATTGTTTAAAATGAAATTATTTTTTACAAGATTTCTTTTACACACACACACACACACACACACACACACACACACACACACACACACACACACACACACACACACACACTCCACATTGACTCTCAGCCAAGTACTCAACCCAAAAAAAACAAAAAAACAAAACAAAAAAATAAAAAGCATGTTCAAAAAATAGTAAGAGACAGAAAATTTAGAGATCGAACTCAAATGTAGATGGGGTAATCAGCAAGTGTGAAACCATGAGAGAAAGAGTTATGATGTTAACTCTGAAGTGTTCACATCCTAACTAGTAGAGACAAAACTCTCTGGGATACCAAATTCGGTTTTCTAGAAGGTTACCAAACTGTAAGAATTTAAAGGTCAAGCAGAGTAGGGAGTAGCACTGATGGTCAGAAATCATTAGTGATTAGAGGAACTAGGTAATTTTGAAACAAGAGAGTTCTGGAACTGTATAGCAGGTAGTGTAGTTATCCAAGAGATAAAAGTAATAGTGGTAATATAAAATCCACCAACAAACAAGGTAGGAAAATTATCAAAATAGGAAGCCAAGGATTCACGTACTGGAAATTGGTTGAGTGGGCAAACAGAAATGAAGTTATTTTCCTAGTGCCAGGAGACTTCAACCACAGCGGAAATGACTGGGGAAACTTGGACACCCGAGAAGGAAGAGGAACACGAAGAACAAAATTTATGAACACAGTTATAAAAATCTTTGAGCCAACATGTGAAGGAACGAACCAGAGTTAGGGAAGGATATGAACCATCGAAACTTGATTTAGTTTTCACACAAAATGAATATGATATATCAGTCAACGGAACCCCGCGATTGTGAGGTACTTAACTTGAGTACCTCAGAAAATGCCAAGAGGCAGGAAAAGCAGAGAGCGCTCATGATTTAACTAAGAGTGGAGAAAGAGGTCAAGGGAAGAAGCAAGAGAGCTTGGAATAGAATACAGCAAATAAAAATGTAGGAAGCCGAGAGGCAAGAGGGGTTGAAAGACAGTTTGCAAACGCTATAGCGTCGAAGGACAACACAGCCACATGAAAAAAAAAAAAACATTGTGCAGGAGCAAGTTATGAAGATGAGGAAGGAAAGAAGGACGCTATCAGAGAATGACAGAGAAGTATGTGAAGTACAGTGGACCCCCGGTTAACGAAAAAACTTCATCCCAGAAGCCTGCTCAAGTGCCATTACCGAACGAATTTACTTCCTTAAAAAATAATATCACGTAGGTTAGTCTATTTCAGACCCCCAAAAATACACTTCCACAAGCATTTACAATATTATACTTACATAATTGTACTATTTCCGGGGTGTTTGTTAACCGGGGGTCCACTGTACTTAGGAAAAGATTCAAATAAGATTTCTCAGAGGTGAATGGTAAACTACCAGGAGACACTATAAACAGAACAAACCAACAGGTGCTGGAGAGTATCAACGCTCCATAATAAATGACCAAACTCCCGAAAGAGCTGGATGTAACAAAAACAATGCAACGAGTTAACGTTTATCCATGGGGACTGAGAGAAGGGGCAATAACAACTGTGTCCCAATAATAAAGATATTCAACTAGTCTTTCCGGCAGGACGGCTGCCAGAAATTTGGAAAACTGCTATTATGGCGACCATATGAAAAAGGACTGACATGAGGCCTTGAATTACAAGCCAGTATTCTAACATGCATATAGTCAAAAATTTTGGAGAAGATATTAAAGAAAAATTTTGGGACACGTATAATGAATATTCTTTATGGAAAATCAGCATGGATTTATTGATGGAAAATCCTGCCGGAATTCTACGACAGTCATGGTAAAAAAAAAAAAAAAAGATATGGTTGGATAGTTTGGATTTTCTTTGACCATAAAAAAAACATTTAATACATTACCACACCAGAGATTAGTCCAAAAATTAGAAGAACAACCAGGATTGAAAGGCAGAGCTCTCCATTAGGTCAAAACCCTGTTAGCCTTCTATTAATATAATAATAATCATTGGTCAAGTCCTAAATAACAGAAGTCATGAGACATCCGAATGGGAGAGAGAGACGATTGGGGTTCCGCAAGGGTCAGTGTCAGGATCACTACTATTTTTAATTCCCATAATGACCTACCACAGGCAATTGAGTACTGTATTATGTCACTGTTGACTATGTAACACAAATGTGGAGAATAAGAACAGAAGAGGACAGTGAGATAAACTCCTTGAGAGACATCAACAGATTGGAGATGTGGTCATACAAGTGGCTTCTCTAATTCAACCCAAGCAAATATTTGCAAAGGTCACGCGCTTTGGAGGAGGAGAGGTCAGACAGAACACAGTAGAGTATGGGAGGAGAGAAGCTGAAAATGTTAGGGAGTGAAAAGGACCTACCTGGAGTCTACTTGAAGGGTGTTTCGGGGGGTCAACGCCCCCGAGGCCCAGTCCTTGACTAGGCCGCCCGGTGCATCAGGGTCTGATCAACCAGGCTGTTACTGCTGGTCACACGTAGTCCAACGTACGAACCACAGCCCGGCTGATCGGGTATTGAATTTAGCTATATGTCCAGCTTTCTCTTGAAGGCAGCCAGGAGTCTATTTATAATACCCCTTATGCCTTTTATGAGGCTGTTGAACAGTCTTAATGTGTTTTCTCTCTGTGTACTGATGGCACACCTACTTACCACTTTTTGCATTTGTTGGGAGTGATTTCTATGTGCAGATTTAGAACCAGTCCCTCTAGGATTTTCCAGGTGTAGATTATTTATTTCTCTCGCCTGCGCTCCAGTGAGTACAAGTCAAGTGATTCCAAACGTTCCCAGTAATTAAGGTGTCTGACGGAACTTACATGCCCAATAAAGGTTCTCTGTACAATCTCTAGTAGATATGCAATTTCACCTGCCTTGTGGTTTGGCATCCCTTGTTTAGAAGGTTCTCATTATCCATCCTATCATTTTCCTCGCATATGTGATAGTGACACTGTTGTGATCTTTGAAGGTGAGAATCTCACCATCTCTGTGTGACCAGAGTTTGTAGTATAGTCATTTCTAGCTATTATTTCTTCCAGATTTCCATAACGGAGTAGATGAAAGTTGTCCCCATTGAACATCATATTGCTTTCCGTTGCCCATTGGAAAACTTGGTTTATATCTGCCTGGAGATTTGCTGTGTCCTTAGTGGATGACAGTCTCATGCAGATTCTAGTATCGTCTGCAAATTATGACATGGTGCTATAATTTACATCTTTGTCTATGTCTGATATGAGAATGAGGAATAGGATGGGAGCGAGTACAGTGCTTTGTGGAACAGAGCTTTTTACTTTTGCAGCCTCCGACTTAACTCTGTTTACCATTAATCTTTGTGTTCGATTGGTTAGAAAGTTGAAGATCTGTCTGCCCACTTTGCCAGTTATCCCTTTAGCGCGTATTTTGTACGCAGATTACTTGGATTCCCAACAGTTGCACAATCCAAGGTAGCATGGGTTCAGAACAGGTCGATCCTTGTTCTCGCAACTACAGGACCATTATAATATGGTCTTGGATGCACTGAAAGACAAACAAAATGCAAATGTAGTATACACAGATTTTGCCAAAGCCTTCCCATAACACCTAGCATATCGCAAGGATTACACATAGGCAGAATAACGACAGCGGAAAATGTAAGATTAGCAAACGTCAGAATAGGTTTCAGGAGCCTCAATAAAGAATCCTCCAGAGCCTTGTACACGACATATGTTAGGCGAGTCACTGAGAATGCGGCTCCATCATAGAGCCCACACCTGATAAAGCACATGAAGAAACTTGAAAAGGTCCAAAGATTTGCAACCAGGATTGCGACAGAAAAGAAAAGAAGAATGGTCTATGAGAAAACTTTGAAAGAATTTAATCTGATGACCTTAGAGGAGAGGACAAAGGATTACATAATTACTATGTACATAATCTTAAGAAAAATTCATAGGGACAAATTCTTTGAATTAAGAGGACCAGGGTCAAGGAACACAAATGTAAGTTGAAGACAGATGTGCCACAGGAATGACTTAGATGAGGCAATGATGGAAGCAAACTCAGTACAAAGCTTTGAAAGAAGTTTGATAAGGCCTAAGAGGCCAAACGTCCGTGAGGCTGATGAAGGTGGTCTATAAGGCGGGCCCAGGAGCTTAGTATCGAGAACGACAAACAAGGATAGGGGAGTTCATTTACTTACACGTATATACATATGCACACACACACAAACAAGCATGTATACACATACACAATGCACACACATATACACACAAATGATGCACATATTTATACACATACGTGCACGCGCGCATGCACACACACACACACACACACACAGCACACACACGCACACACACACGGGTAAAGTGGCACTTACTGTCATGGACCAGTGAAATTTTACCTTACCGCAAAACCTAAATATTAATGATTTCTCTGATTACATTTGAACAGTAATAACAAGGAGACCATGAGTAATATCAGTGATATACAAGATCAAGAGCTAAGTAAGAGGACAATAACAGGACAACAAAGAAAATTTTTAGATTTAGGAGGAAAAAAGTGTGTGTAAATCTGGTTCTGTATAAAGGACCAGAATTATGGAGAATGAGACTGATGGAGATTGCACTGGAGTATGTACTAACCCAACTCGTAAAACATGCAACGAGGATGCAAGCTGAATATGTACCAGCAAGACTAGATAAGGTCTTCAGCCGAAGTGAATTGGACATTCTGGAAACCGACTGTGATAAAGAAATTTTAATTATTTCACTAAAATTAAGATATTTTTAATTATAAAGCATATAAAGGAAGCTACTGTTATAAGCTTTGATCATCTTGAGGAAATGAAAGAATAGAGGAAGGAAATTAGACTACACGAGAGGAAACATTGAGAGAATAAAATGTTTCATAAATGTAGTGAAATAAGGTAGGAAAATAGTGAGAATTCAGTCCTGACGTGATGGAGGTAATTTAAAGATACAAAGAGATCACTCACTGACGCTTATTAATGCCCTTTTTTTTTTGGCTGTATCCTGTCAGCATCTTTTTTTTTTTTTGTTTTACTCATCTCGTGCCACACAACAGTTAACACCGTCTCGGTATAATGTTTTATTGACACCATGATACTGTGGTTAAAATTAAACTGAAGATAACTTTAAAGCAATACGTGGAAGACCATGGAAAAATATACATTAAGACGAGCGGCAGACAATTGGTGAAGCAAATTGAAACATCAATGTTTAATTCTGGATGCGATGAATGACTGAGAGGGAATTTGAGAACGACAGAGCGTCAAAGACGAGATTAGAATCAAAACTGTTCTGTAGCCATATAGGATAGAAGACTACAGATAAGAAGCAAATAAGAGTGATGAAACAAGGAGGAATTCTTACAGAAAGAACTGAGAACAAGGGTCAAAGATGTATTCACCGAGTAGACTGGAAAACGTGCGTAACACATCAGTTGCAACTAGTCAAAATATAAATATCAGAGGACATGAAATTTCAGAGAGATATACTGTGAAAGAACCATCGAACATGACAGTATATTCTTATGGGTAATGAAAATAGGGAGCACAAGCACTGAATTATCGTATTACGATTATTGACAAATTTCCCCTAAATGGAGAGGGCCTTTAAGATCGTGGGAAAATTATTATATAATTCTCAGATTTATACAAAGTGAAATCTCTCACGTAACTACAAACTTGTACAAAAGTTATATTGGGGCAATATATAAAATGGGATAATGGGACAATATATAAAATGGGATAATTGAACAATATATAAAATGGGATAATGGGACAATATATAAAATGGGAAAATGGGACAATATATAAAATGGGATAATGGGACAATATATAAAATGGGACTATATAAAATGGGACTATATAAAATGGGACACTATAAAAAGGACAGTATATAAAATATAGATAAAAAAACATAAATAAAAACATTCATATTTAAAAACTATATATTAGGGATAGGAGGCGCAGTATGAAGATGAAACACAGTACAGAAATGAGACATAGTATGGGAATGAGATATAGCATAAAGATGGGATATAGTAGGAGGTGAGATATATTATGGACACGTGACACAGTATGGAAATGGGACAAAGAAAAGGAAGTTCACCTTTTTCGCTAAAACTAATGGGACAGTAAACACTGCATCCAGTCCTGAGCCATCACAAGTAGTCACATTATTAGGAAAGTACAAATTCAAAACTAAAAACCAAAATATATATTTTTTCAGACAATCGGTTGAAAATGCAAAACATAAATGAGAAACTATCCTTAATTCAAGGAGTAATATTAATTATTTATCTTGCCGTTTACCGACGCATGGGAGAGAGAGAAAACCGAAATTTATATTAGATAAACAATTAAGGTTAAATAACTGCTATAAATATTTACGACAAAATCAAAATATTTAAAACGGAAAAATTCCTTTTATAAAGACATCGTCTGTTGTAAGCATAAAGCTGGTGAGGAAAGCAAAAGCATCAGCATATTAAAGAAATAAAGCTAAATAAAGTAATGCTAAATAAAGGCATAACGCCGGAAAGTGGTACAAAGATAATGTATCGATCTCCTTACTGATACATCGTTGTACTACGAGTATACTTTATCCAAACATTTTTTTCAAATTCGTTGAATCAATAAAGACCAAATCTGATATTTTCTAGAAAGGATTCTCGCCAACAGTAAATTTGATATTTACTAGAACTCAAGCTTATCAGCAACACTAGACGTGATATTTACTAGGCCTAAACACACTCAATATTCAGTAAAGCAGTGACTATAAAGGATCAGAAAATAATCAATATAATTTTCGAAATTCACCTTCCAAAAGCGAAATGATCCATTTGACGATGACACCTCGTACTAGGAATGACTTGAGACAGGAAAAACAAATACACAAATATAATAGGCCAAAGTGAAGATATGCTAAGTATCCATATCAAAAACAAATTATAAGCGACAGTATAAATATAGTACATATATAACAAAAAAAATACATGAAGAATTTTGCTTTATAAGTGAATATGAAATAAAACATTTTTTCAAGAGTGATAAACTAAATATAAACTGGCTTAGCATCTCAGCATTAGACGCTGCAAAATAAGAGAGAAATTTAAAAAAAGTGAAATCAATAAAGGTATTGGTTGCTATAGTTTTAAAGCCTGTTGAGTAGTTAAAAAAAAAAAAAGAAAAAAGGCTACATTTCACCTGTACATGTAAAAAATACCGTAATCCAACATAAAAGAAATCATAAAAACTCCCAGTGTATACACCTCTCTGTATATTCACTGAGATTTAAAACGCACATTACTTTATACTCCTCTTTTTTTATATATATATATATATATATATATATATATATATATATATATATAAAATGTCGTGCTGAATAGTTAAAACTGGTCAATTAGGAAGAACTCGTTTAAATTTAAGTACTTTCTAAAATTTTCTCTTATTCGTTTAAAGATATATAATTTTTCATTTACATTAAAAATATCTTACCTAACCTTATTATAACAAGCGCAATTTAATTTAGCCTAATTCAACTAAATATATTTTAGATAAGTTTACAATAATTTAATAATAAACACAATGAAATATATTTTTTCGTTAGGTTCAGAATTATTTTTGCGAAATTTTTGCATACACAAATTTTAGCTTGCCTTATCCTGCATGCTGTATAACCCCTGTGGTTTAGCGCTGCTATTTGATTATAATAATAATATCCTGCATGAATAGCGTTGCTATTTAAGCCAACCCCTCAAGGAAGGTTCCTTGATGCTCGTGAGGGGCTTTTGATCTAGGGAATTGAATCTGTGCTCCAGTTACCTGAATTAAGCCTGACTACCTTCTATCCCCCCTCCCACAGGCGCTGTATAATCCTACGGGTTTAGCGCTTCCCCTTGATTATAAGAATAAGAATATTTAAGCCAAAATAGCAAGTTTTACCTATTCGGCACGACACACAGACAGACAGACAGACACACACACACACACACACACACACACACACACACACACACACACACACACACACACACACACACACACACACAGGTGGGACAAAGCAACAAGGGGTCACAGTTGGAAGTTGAAGACTCAGATGAACCACAGGGATGTTAGGAAGTATTTCTTCAGTCACAGAGTTGTCAGGAAGTGGAATAGTCTGGGAAGTGATGTAGTGGAGGCAGGATCCATACATAGCTTTAAGGAGAGGTATATTAAAGCTCATGGAGCGGGTAGAATGACCAAGTAGCGGCCAGTGAAGAGGCTGGGCATTTAGCTGCGACTCTACCCCTGCAACCACAACTAGGTGAGTACACACACACACACACACACACAAACAATAAAGCTCTTAAAGTAGGTTGGTTGAGGACTCAGGGTGATGAAGAAGAACAAGTCACAATACCGTGACTGGAAAACTTGACCAAAAACTCGTACTTAGGAAAGAAGCCTTGTGACGACGTTTCTGTCCGTCCTTGACCGACGTCAAGTAACAACTTGATAGTGGTCCAGGACGGACCGAAACGTCGTCGTAAAGTTCCCTCCTAACAAGGTTATACCACACGCGCGCACACATATACACATTTCTTCAGCCATAGAGTAGTCAGGAAGTGGAATAGTCTAGCAAATGATGTAGTGGAGTCAGGAACCATACATAGCTTTAAGACGAGGTATGATAAAGCTCATGGAGCAGGGAGAGAAGAGACCCAGTAGCGGACAGTGAAGAGGCGGGGCCAGGAGCTGAGTCTCGACCTCTGCAACCACAATTAGGTGAGTACAATTAGAGTAGAGTATAACACACACACACCACACACACACACACACACACACACACACACACACACACACACATAGACACGCACTAACAGACACATAGACACACACTAACAGACACAGACACACCCCGGTGGCCTGGTGGCTAAAACTCTCGCTTCACGCACTGAGGGCCCGGGTTCAATTCCCGGTGGGACGGAAACACACATACAACAGGCCTAGTATCTAATCGACATGTGCCTAGGACAAAATGGTAACTAACACACACTCTCTCTCTCTCTCTCTCTCTCTATATATATATATATATATATATATATATATATATATATATATATATATATATATATATATATATACATATACACACACATATATAGAGCGTGAGGGGTATGTCTTTAATATTCATTAGTAGTTTGTTTACTTTAAGCTTTATTAAGGACTTAAAAATTTTGTTGATTGGTGTGTACATATTAAATGCAACATTGATGACCCTTGTGCAGGAGATATCTTTTTACATACCACCCAAATAACACTATTTAAATAAAACAATTCATAAATTAATATTGGGTATATATAAAAAAGACAACAGGCACTAAGTCCTTACTCAAATTAGTTTACTTATAAACTTTTTTGGGGCCGACCAGTTTTTCTGAGAGTTCTTTTTATTATCTGCATCTGGAAAATTCATCTATGCCCACTTGCCACAGTTCCC
This sequence comes from Cherax destructor, assembly GCA_009830355.1. NCBI lineage: Eukaryota > Metazoa > Arthropoda > Malacostraca > Decapoda > Parastacidae > Cherax > Cherax destructor. The sequence continues at coordinate 341,909 of WNWK01000802.1, forward strand.
TCCTTCATTATAACAATATTGTGAGGTTTAGTTCATTTAATTTTGTTTATATCGTCACACTCAGATTAGCCACTAATGTAGGAGAAAATCTGATATTTTCTGAGTCTGTTTGCTCAAGTAAGTGCTCTAGCCTGGTGCTCATCCTAGGATAGAGCTGACTTCTCTTACACAAGGTACTGAGGGTTCTCAATTTCCTTCGACTCCTCCTCACTCTCGTCTTTGTAGCGTTCATTGTACCTAATATTTTGGCTCTCTGTTTTATACTCCTTATGGCTTCTTCCCCGATTCCTTGATTAGGAATTACTGAGCATTTTGTTGGTTTATAGTATTCGGTCTTATTATCTGATCCTGTTCCATCATCTTGCGTCTATTGTGGCTATGAATCAGCTTTGGTTATGTTTTAGCTCTCGCTGCTTTCTCGTTATCAAATTATCTTCACATTCTTTTTAATCCTTCTATAATCATTCCTAGCTCTTCTTAGTCACCAGTTTTCTGTAGATCCCACTCACACGTTATATACACCTAGAGGTATATTTTCCTCAGCATATATGTGCTAGGAATTTATTTAATCTCTGTTTTAGGGATCAAAGTATTTTTGTCTGTTGGTGAAAGGTTACATGCTTCCTTAATCACCTTAGTGTAGTCGATAGGTTTTAACCCCATTCCACAAAAATGCACAGAAAGGTGTATATCTATGTGTATACTCGCTAAAAATTTACTATTTGTTTTTTTTTTTTGTTTTAGGGTTGAAATGTTATTCTTAACTAGTAATCAACAAGTGAAATATAGCTTTAATGACCTTTATGTAGTCGATAGCCTTTAAACCCTATTGGCCAACCAACCTGTAGGCTCCCGTTCTTCTGCATGACTTTTATATTCTTTAACTCTTAGCCTGTGCATCATTTACGTTTCAAATCTTAATAGTTTTCTTTCATATTACGTACACCCTCTCTTACATTTAATACAATGCTTTCCTTCAGTTGTCATAAGACTTCGTAGTCACTCGCTCCGTGTGGTTCTCTGTAGCATTATTCTTCCCTCATTCGTTTTTTTATGCCTTTAGCATGTTGGCCCAAGAATTTTCCAATACTGTCTCCTTCAGTTTAACTCACCATATCTCTTATATTTTATCCGGATTTCAGTTCCCCTAGTTCATTTATGCCTGTAAATCAGTGCCTCTTGCATGTCTTCCTTCTTAACTTACACTCTCTGATGTGCATGGAGATGGTAGTTATTGATGTGTCATTCAGAGTTACATCAAATTTACAAATCACATAAGGAATCTAGTTGCCCTTCAAGGTGTTGAAAATAGGCTTTATTTCGGTTAGAGTAGCGTCAATCGTTGAAGTTTTGTGACTACGTTGTATTTTAAATAATATTTTTGCATTCCAATTTATTCTTTGTTGGTGATTTTTAAAATGTGGCTAAATTTTTTTTTCAGTGATTCTTATATAGACAAAACTGCAGGTATTCAATAACCTTTTTATTGTCTTTGAGTGGCGAAGAAGTTAAAGAGTTACTATAAAACAGTTTTGGCTCAACTCTTGAACTGTTACTGGAGGTTGGAAACTTACTACTATAATAGACTTGTTTAGATTTGTTTAGTGTGGTTGTTTAAATCAGTTTACATCATTTGGCGTTTGTGGGATTTTTGTAGACAGTATTATCAATTCAGTTTGTTGAAAATGAATAGTGAAACTTCCTCATTTATAGCCACAAATAATGAAAATATGGTCTACTTACCTATACCTCGACAAAAATAGCCATTTACTTACGTAAGAGATACATAGCGAGGTGAAGAATGCCGTTGACGCCTTCCTTAGCAATGAAATGTGCACCATTACTTGTGGTTCCCAGCTACCGATTGAGTTACTTATGTATTCTCCTCCATTAAGAAATACCCTAAGACTGACCTATTTGGTGGCCACACAGTTGCAAAGTAGAGATGAAGAGATCCTTAGTGCTTGTAGAGTTGCCGTAGTTCCATACCCAAATACAGACTCTAGAGATATCCAGCGATACTACACAACTAACCACATAATTGAGAAGTTTAACTGCTATGCTGCTAAGAGATCTTTACTGAAATTATATCGACCGCCATATACTAGATATTAAAACTTGTTCTTTGTGGTGAGATTAATGTCTTAAAAATTTTGGCAGCAAACAGATTTTATATTCACTGTGTTCATTGTTTGAAAAAATGAATTAAATTTGCCTTTATCCACAAAGAAGGTTGCTTAACGTGTTAAAAAATGGTGGTAGATACGAGTCAGAAAGCTTGTTAGTTGGTCACCACATCTATTTACCAAACAAGAACTTGCTATTTCTGACTTATCAGCCATTACCATGTCCTTGCATAAAATATAAGGAGATATAAAAAAAAATTCTGCCTTATTGCCATCTTTGAAACTTTCGAAAAAGTTCTTACATATAGCAACAGAATTTGGAAAAATCATAGCGCAACACCTGCATTGCGGTAGCGAAATGCTCTGAAGATAAATACGCCTTTTATTGACTGAGAGTAGCAACAGTCTCGTCATACAAATTTAGATGTGGACTCGTGTCGTCTGAAGATTGGCCAACATTCTCCTTACTACATTCGCAAGCAAGCTTGTCTGTAGCGTTTCTTTTGGGTTGTAAGGAAATTTTCTGTTAGACGTTTTGACCCGAGGTAGCTGGTGCTGCCTCGGGTCAAGAATAGTCTGACCAAGGCTGATGCTCTTCAAGATTAATTACAAACTGCCGAAAAGGGAGTATGCAACTATGCATAGATCCAGTTTCTTGGATCAAGAGTCCCTCACCAGCGTCAAAGCAACTTCCATAGGGGAACACTGGCCAGAACTGTGAAATCAATTTCAGCGTAAATAAATTTGAAGTGCATTGGACAAGTTTTTAACAACGCTCTCTCGAGAAGAGCAAGACAATCAGTGACAACATGACAGTGACAACATGATAGTCAGTGATGATAAGACAGTGACAACATGACAGTCAGTGATAACAAGACAGTCAGTGATAAGCAAATGTCAATGAGCTGAACAAATTTTTATTCACAGTCAGGATGGGCGAGAGGATTCTTCGCCTCGTTATTTCGATGTGTACAGTGTTTTAAATAAGCCTTGAGAAATAAATGAAGGTATCCAACCGTTCAGGGAGATTCTCAGTTATTACAAATGATCTTATTTGACTCATTCCTTCATATTAAATTATATTATTCAACAAACTTTCAATAGGTACTACAACTCCAAATATAAAACAGGCTAAAAAATAAATAGGGATTATATATCTAGCAATACATTCAGTACTCCGTTCTTCATCTAGTTCTATGATACATGTTCACAATAATTAACTCTGTTTCAGTCTGACTGTATCTCTCTCTCTCTCTCTCTCTCTCAAATACCTTTTCTGTCTTTATCTCTCCCACTCACACTGTTTCTCCTCTCCTTATCCTCCCTTCCCGTCCCCCTTGTGTAAATATCAGCAGAGGACATAGTTAGACCATAGCTGACAAAATTATGTTTTATGTGGAAGGGGTGAATGCAGGAGGAAGAGAGTAGAAGATAACAGAGAGAGAGAGAGAGAGAGAGAGAGAGAGAGAGAGAGAGAGAGAGAGAGATAGAATAGGAAAAAAGGAGGAAAAGGGGAGAAAAAAGAAGAAAAGAAGAAGAGGAAAGAGAAGAGAAGAGAAGAAAGAAGAAGAAGAGAAAAAAGAAGAGAGAAGAAGAGAAAATTAATTCTTCAACATGTCAGGATACTCAGGACTGATGTATGAAGCTCAGGACAAAAGTGACACCACGACAGATTTCGTGTGCATATTTTTCCCAGCTTTCCCGAAGATGTGTTTGAATATCCATATCTCAAGTGACTTTTTGTCTCTCTCTCTCTCTCTCTCTCTCTCTCTCTCTCTCTCTCTCTCTCTCTCTCTCTCTCTCTTCTTTAACAGCATCGATTGTTCAACGCAGAAAATAATTGGCATTGCTTCTTTCGATTTGGTTGGTTGGTTTCTGTATTATCAGTGGCAAAATCTCAGCCTAGATGACGAGGATAAACATAGCGGCTATGATTCTCTGACCCACATCCATTATACAAGTTTCAACTCGGATTGTAAACTTGTTATTCTTAGGTGAACTTAACAAATTGTTTTAAATAGGCATCCTGTGTACGTCAGGCCCATACTAGAGTATGCAGCACCAGTCTGGAACCCACACCTGGTCATGCATGTCAAGAAATTAGAGAAAGTGCAAAGGTTTGCGACATGGTTAGTTCCACGACTCAGGGGACTGTCCTATGAAGAAAGGTTGAGGGAAATAGGACTAACGACACTGGAGGACAGAAGGGTTAGAGGAGACATGATAACGACATACAAAATACTGCGGGGAATCGACAAGGTAGATAGTGACAGGATGTTCCAGAGAGGGGACACAGAAACAAGGGGACACAACTGGAAGCTGAAAACTCAGATGAGTCGAAGGGATGTTAGGAAGCAGTTCTTCAGCCATAGAGTAATTAGGAAGTGGAATAGTCTAGCGAACGATATAGTGGAGGCGGGAACCATACATAGTTTTAAGACAAGGTATGATAAAGCTCATGGAGCAGGGAGAGCAGAGACCCAGTAGCGGACAGCGAAGAGGCGGGGCCAGGAGCTGAGTCTCGACCAATGCAACCACAATTAGGTGAGTACAATTAGGCGAGTACACACACACACACACACACACACACACACACACACACACACACACACACACAAACACACAAACACACACAACACACACGAAAAACAGGTAAGTTACCATGTGATTGATCCAGAAGCGAGTGCGTATGGGCTAGAATAGAGGATGAGCAACAATTTGAGAATAACATAGCATTGAAAGCGATATCAAAACCAAAGTTACTTTACAGGCACATCAGAAGGAAGACAATAGTAAAGAACCAAATTTTAAATCTGAACTACATTCTCGTGGGATAAAAGCTGTAATCCACAGTCTAGAAGAAGAACTCTGAGATGAACCTTGTATAGAACATTTTTTCCAAGGTTGACGGACTGATTACATCATCTTTATTTCACTATTACACCTGCTACCTCTGTATTTGACTGAAGAAACCTACTGCATGGGCAAGACGTTCCAGTAATAAATACCTGACTCTTGCACATGTCTTAATCATCAATATATACAGAGCATTTCGACTGAAGTGCGTGTCAGCTAAATAACTTTCTGTAGTAAATGAGCGTCTGGCAAATCAAAGATAAACTTTCAGAAAATTTTAAAAATATTAATACGCGACACTATATATGTTAGGCACTAAGAGTTCAGAGCTAAAGTTCAGAAGTACTAAGATATGACTTAAATAACTTACAAAATATTGAGAGGATTAATTGGTTGAACAGGGACAAGCAGCTAGAGGCGGGACATTGATATACTGATGGAAGTTAAAAAATGAGTTACAAGTTGCTGGAAAATATTTCTTTAGCCTCAGAGTGGTAAGGAAGTGATAGACGCAGGATAAATACACAGATTTTAGAGCAGGTATGAGAAGGCACACGAAGCCAGGAGAGAATGAGGTAACTGCTAGTTTGAGATGCAGGACCAAGAACAGTGAATCGACCCCTTCAACCACAGATATGTGAAAACATAAATGATGGACTACGTGACAACAAAATGCAAGGAGGCAGAGGAGAGGTTTGTTCCCAAGGGCAATATAAATAATGGGAATACCAGAACGAGTCCTTGGTTTACCCAAAAGTGTAGGGAGGCAAAAACTAAGTGTACTAGAGAATGGAAAATGTACAGAAGACAAAGGACCCAGGAAAATAAAGACATTAACGAAGAGCCAGAAACTAATATGCACAGATAAGAAGGAAAGCCAGCGACAATACGAAAATGACAGCATCAAAAGTCATGTCTGACCCGGAGCTGTTGTATAGCCACATCATGAGGAAAACAACAGTCAAGGACCAGGTAATCAGGCTGAGGAAGGAAGGTGGGGAGTTAACAAGAAACGACCAAGAAGTATGTGAGGATCTCAACATGAGATTTAAAGAAGTATTTACAGTGGAGACAGGAGGGACTCCAATAAGTCAGAATAGGGAGGTACACCAACAAGGGATACATCAACAAGTGCTACCCCTGTGGTTTAGCGCTTCTATTTGATTATAATAATAATACTCAGCAAGTGCTGGATGAAACACAATCGAGGAGGTGGTGAAGAAGCTATGTGAACTTGATTCCTCAAAGGTTGTGGGACCGGACAATATCTCTCCGTGGGTCCTTAGAGAGGGAGCAGAGATGATGTGTGTGACACTATCAAAAATCTTCAACACGCCCATTGAAACTAGGCAACTACCTGAGGTATGGAAGATGTCAAATGTAGTCCCAATTTTTAAGAAAGAAGACAGACATGAGGCATTAAACTACAGACCTGTGTCACTGACGTGTATAGTATGCAACGACGTCATAGAGAAGACTGTTAGGTGGCGCACCTAGAAGGAAACAAGCTTATAAACGACAACCAGCACGGTTTCAGGGAAGGAAAATCCTGTGTCAGAACCCTACTGGAGTTTTATGACAAGGTAACAGAAGTAAGACACGAGAGAGAGGGAGAGAGGTAGATAAATTTCATTTTCTTGGACTGCAAGAAGGCCTTCTACACAGTTCTTCACAAGAGGTTAATGCAAAAGCTACAGGATCAGGCACGCATAACAGGAAAGGCACTGAAGTAGATCAGATAATATCTGACAGCGAGGCAGCAACGAGTCATTGTACGTGACGAGGTGTCAGAGTGGGCGCTTGTCACGAGCGGGGTTCCACAGGGGTCAGTCCTAGGACCTGTGCTGTTTATGGTTTATGTGAATGACATGACGGAAGGGATAGACTCAAAAGTGTCCCTGTTTGCAGATGTGAAGTTAATGAGAATTAAATCGGATGAGGATCAGGCAGGACTACAAAGAGACCTGGACAGTCTACAAGCATAGCTTCCTGAATTTAACCCCGCCAAATGCAAAATCATGAAGTTCGGGGAAGGGCAAAGAAGACCGCAGACAGAGTATAGTCTAAGTGGCCAAAGACTGCAAACCTCACTCAAGGAAAGAGATTTTGAGGTGAGTATAATACCGAGCACATCTTCTGAGGCACACATCAACCAGATAACTGCTGCAGCATATGGGCGCCTGGCAAACCTAAGAATAGCGTTCCGTTACCTACAAGACTCTGTACACCATGTACGTCAGGCCCATATTGGAGTATACAGCTCCATATTGGAGTATACAGCACCTGGCAACACGTCAAGAAATTAGAGAAAGTGCAAAGGTTTACAACAAGACTAGTCCCAGAGCTAAGAGGATTGTCCTACGAAGAAAGGTTAAGGGAAATCGGCCTGACGACACTGGAGGACAGGAGGGTTAGGGGAGACATAATAACGACATATATAATACTGCGAGGAATTGACAAGGTGGACAAACACAGGATGTTCCAGAGATGGGACACAGAAACAAGGGATCACAATTGGAAGTTGAAGACTTCGATGAGTCAAACTGATGTAAGGAATTATTTCTTCAGTCATAGAGTTGTTAGGAAGTGGAATTGCCTAGAAAGTGACGTAGTGGAGGCAGGAGCCATACATAGTTTTAAGACGAGGTTTGATAAAGCTCATGGAGCAGGGAGAGAGAGGACCTAGTAGCGATCAGTGAAGAGGCGGGGCCAGGAGCTATGACTCGACCCCTGCAACCACAAATAGGGGAGTACGTACACACACACACAAAGGAGATTATATTCGCCTCGTAAGCATAGCTTGGTAAGTACACACAAACGATTTATAAAATATTTTACAGAGCTTAAAACGATGAGTTATGAAATAGCCTCATTAGATGTTTGAGGGAGAAAAAGTGGTATGATAACTAGACACAATGCCAAGGTTTGTTTTCATTAGGGAAAACAGTAAGAACAAGAGTCAACAACTTTAAACTAGAAAGAGGTATGCCGAAGGATGCTAGGAATTACTTTATTCTCACGTAGTGCTACAGAAGTTTAATGGTTTAAAACATCAGGAAGTTAGTGTTACAAAACCAATCATGATTACATTAAATTTTCAACACTGATAACGGAACTAAATGTGCTTATAAATACTCTTATAGGATTTATTGGTAAATAAAAAGTTAATAAAATATATGTAAACACATATTCATATATATGCGAATATTTATGTACTGCCACTACGCGCGCGCGCGCACACACACACACACACACACACACACACACACACACACACACACACACACACACACACACACACACACACACTAAACCAGACATGCAGAAATATATATATATATATATATACACACAGAGGTTTTTCACCCAACATTTTTTCCCCTTTTGTCTCTCTTGGTTTTAATCCAACAAATGTATGCTTCATATTTCCATTATTTACGATACTTTCCATTAAAGTGTAAATATCTTTAATGACAATACAGTAAAGATAATGCAAAGATGTTGCTTTATGGACAAATGTGAACTGCAATTTTGTATCTGTATGCTAAAGCAGTGACTTCAGCATTAATTTTAAAAGAACGTTATGATTTTTCTACTTTCATGGGGTTGAGGATAAGTTAGAAAATATTTCATATAATGTAATTGGATCTTGTTGAAGCCTCCTCGGAAATCTCTAGTAAACGGTTTAATTCCCTTTCGTTCATAATTCCCATGGACTTTAAACCGAATATAGAAGAGGCTTCCACACGCTGAAGAAATTCACTACTTGTTTCAGAGAGGAAAGTCTTCCAAAAATCATAGAAAAGCCTTTCAGTGTCTATGGCTGGAATTTTCGTTGCCCTTGAGGGAATCTTTCTGTTTTTTGTTTTTTTTGAGAGAGAATTTAAGTACTTGTACTTTAAAAAATCCTTGCAAGACCATAATCAGAGCCTCTTAGTGGCTTACAAGAGCTCCTCCACAGTTGCTGAAGACATTTAAATGTCTTTTTCGATGAGACTTACAGAAGCTATCCATGAAGACTTTAGGAACCTTCCAGGAGGCCTACAAATATCTTCCAGAAGGCCTACAAGAGTCTTACAGAGAGCTTTACAAAGACCTCGTCGATACATTCCAAAGAGGGTTTCATATGTTTTCAAGGATTTTTCCAGCACCTCTCCAAGGGTCTTTACAGCAACATTTCTCGAAAGAATTTCGTCTGTTCTAAAATGTATTTATATAATACGGTACGGGTGGGGATTGAACTCGCGGCAAGTAAGTCTTAAAACTCCAGGCCAGCGCGTCATTACAATTATGTATTAATATATGTTTCAATCAGGTAATTTCTAAACGTTATATAATTTTCAAAGCATTTTCTAGAGATTTTTCTGAGGAGGATGGGGGATGGGATCTTCAGAGGTCTTTAAAAATATCTTAACTGATTTAAAGCTGTATTTTAAAAGGTGTCCCAGGTATATTTTCAAGACCATCCAGAAGCCCTTCATGGTCTTCCTGAAGACACTGCTTAGATAGACTGAAAAGACCCAATGGGTTATGTCCAACTGGTTTCTGCTTGCTGTATCTATGTAAGAAAATAAATAGATATTACCATAACATTGATCATTTGTGAACTATGTCTAAATGTATATTGTTATTTGTACATTTTGTAAATAATAAAGAGATGTTATTAATGTACCTGCAGTGTTTTTTCTCCGTTATATATACTAACACACACACACACACACACACACACACACACACACACACACACACACACACACACACACACACACACACACACACATATAGATATATAAGATACATGGTAGTGAACGACTGTCAATGTATAAATAAAATACTGGACAAGGACTAGAACTGTGGTCGATCAATAAAGAAAGCCGAACGCTGTAACCACTTAACCATGGAGCTTAAAATAAAATTGTTTTAAAAGATTCACAAACTTGGTTGAATCTGTGTCACCAACTGAGACCATACTGTCTCATTCCATAGCCTAAGAAGCTTTCGTGGCACATTTATTCTCATTCCCTTCAAAACTGAGAGACTGCTATTAACAGCAATACGAGTCTGATGCTCAGCTTCTAAACACACCATTCAGCTGATGCTCCAGCTGTCACACTGGGAATCTTCTGCCGAACAAAATCTGTGACGAACATGGACTCCATCTACGAAACTCAAAGGTTGAATTTAAGAACGACCTGCCCAGCCTAGACCATTATGGCTACTGTAGTGTTTCTCCATTCTCATGTTTTTGTCCATCTACCAAACACACCATGAAGCTGGTGCTCCAGCAACCAAACAATATATACCTGGATCTCCAGCTATTAAAATAAAATGAGCCTCTGATTCCAGCTACTACAAAATGCTATCTGTATGACCCTTGTGGTTTAGCGCTTCTTTTGATTATAATAATACCAAATGCTGTAAAGCTAGGTCTCAAGTACTATATGAACCTAGTGATCTTACTGCCAAACACAAAGTTAATGACACTATATAGCAGGCTATAAATGTGAAATACTATGTTGGGTACATTTTTTTCTGAACACTTAAAAACCGTAACCTGATTCAGCTACTATTTCCATCAGCTTGCCAAATGTGTCAACATTTTCTTAGTTTAGTAACATCAACGTTCGGCTCTTAGCTTCACTTTTTATTACTCATGACGTCCGGTCTCTATGAGGGTTAAAAAGGTTGAATCAAGTGACTCGACTGAAATAAGTGGGTGGAAACCAAGAACACCTGTACAGGAATAAGACACGTCTCGTCCGGGACGGATCCTCAAGGATGTGTTCCCAAAATTTAGTAAACACTCATTTTGAAATATAATTTACTTGTACCATTGCTTTATAATTTTTTTAACATCAAACATGTGTCGCCGTTTGAATAATTCCACATAAATTAACCAGACTGTTTTTTTTAGGCAATAGAAATCCCACGTGAAATAAATTCCCACTATAAAATCCCACAAATTACACGATATAAATGTCCTCACAAAGTTTGTATGTGAGGGAGCAATGACTAACCGTGGCTAAGATGACATGCAGGAAAGTCATTTTGTGCGATGTAAAACACACGATGGATGCTTCCAGACACCAGAATCGGTTGTAAATTCCCATAATAATTATAAAAATAAAATAAATGAAGCAGTGGTAGCAGGAGCTTTGGAAATAGTAGAAGCATCAACAAGAGTAAAAATAAACAGAAGTGGTATTAGTAGAATCAGCAGCTGAAGTAGTAATAGTAGTACTCTAGTAATAGCAGTAGTATTAAATACATAAACAGTAGTTTATGTAGTAGTAACAGTAGTAGCAATGGTAGCAGCAGTAAAGAGGATAATCTACATCACAAGAGGAGGGAAGAGCAGGTAACTCCACCCACTAATACATGTCTTCAAGGACCTCACAAAGGAACACGGAGAAGAAGAGCACTGCATCCTGTCTGCTGGCTAATGTTGGGAAAGAAAGAGGATTCAAGGAAGAAGAAAGTCAGAAGAAAGGTAAGGTGAAGGAAATACGGAAAAAAGATCAGAAGTAGAAGGCAAAGGTCATACTAAATAATATGTTTTTATATACTACTATTTACATACTCATCCTTTCTCTCTCTCTCTCTCTCTCTCTCTCTCTCTCTCTCTCTCTCTCTCTCTCTCTCTCTCTCTCTTATAATATATATATATATATATATATATATTATATTATATAATATAGAGACAAAATACACCGCTTCCCATCTGTGGGCCGCGTGCCCAGAATGTTGCAGGCCTTTTCCCTCTGGATTGCAACATTGAGTCTCTGAAAGAGGAAGCTGACCGCCCTGTGGTCCTTGGTTTCTGTGATGAGTTTTTCACACAGCTCTTTGAGGAACTTTAGAGCACACTTGCCCCATGCTCCAAGGGTCTCCGACCCTATTGGGATGAAGTTATAGCAAGGGGGAAGGCCTTCATATTTGCGGGTCTTCTGGGTCTCCCTGTAGCTGGCGGCTCCACCCCCTAGCTTCAGAGTATGGCAAGTAGGTGTCTGCCTATATGGCGGCATAGATGTAGTCGCAGGCAATCTGCTTACCCTCCTTCCAGGGTAGCATAGTGGCTCCATCGGTACGCTTTTGACTTCCGTCAGACCTCTGTACTTGGGGTTCCCGTTGAGCTCGGCAACGGGCTGGGGCGAGGCTTCTCTTTATGATGCCGTTGACCTCCTCATGTCTACCATACTTCCCTTCTGATGTGTGACACACGAGACTATGAAGTCCGAATTGATCAGCCGTTGCCTTGTCGCAAATACACCTATGTTCGGTAAGTATGGGTCCTATGAAGGAAGGCGGTGTAGTGGTCGTCCTAGCAAGTGATGGAGGGAGACGGTAAAGGAATTTTTTGTATGCAAGTGGCTTGGACATAAAACAGGCATGTGTGTTCGCGCGTGTTAGATACGAGTGGAGACAAATGTTTTTTTCTGACTTGATGAGCTGTTGGAATGTGAGCAAGGTAATATTTTATGATGGAATTCAGAGAAACCGGTTAACCGGACTTGAGTCCTGGAGGTGGGAAGTACAGTGCCTGCACTCTAAAGGAGGGATTTGGGATACGGGCTGTATAGAGGGACATCAAAATTGTCGTATCAACGCGCATCTGGGAAGACAGTGATAGTGTCACCCTGCCTCGGTGGAAGACGGCTAGCGTGTTAATTAATTAATATATATATATATATATATATATATGTCGTGCCGATTAGGTAAAACTTGCGATTTTGGCTTAAATAGCAACGCTCACCTTGTCATATAAGACAAGTGAAAATTTGTGTATGCAATAATTTCGCCAAAATCATTCTGAACATAACGAAAAAATATATTTCATTGTGTTTGTTTATTATTAAATTATTGTAAACGTATCTAAAATATATTTAGTTGGGTTAGGCTAAATTAAATTACGCTTGTTGTAATATGGTTAGGTAGGTTTTCAAAGTTTCTCTTGGTACAAAATTATATATTTTTACATAAACATAAATGAAAAAAATATATCTTTAAACGTATAAGAGAAATTTTTAGAAAGGACTTAATTTTAAATGAGTTCTTGCTAATTGATAAGTTTTACCTAATCGGCACGATATATATATATATATATATATATATATATATATATATATATATATATATATATATATATATATATATATATATATATATATATATATATATATATATAATGTGTGTGTGTGTGTGTTTGTGTACTCCAAACACACACAGTCAGACCTTTTACAGGGATAAAAAATTGATTTCAACTATACATTTCAATCTAGCGCAATAATATTCGATATCCGTACAGTTCAGTGTCATTTGAAATTGACCATAAATATTGGCCAAATTTATTGCCGAATTGACTTGCAAAATTAACTACTTTCCATCTGTTAAGTGCACTTCACTGGTGTTTCAAATGTAGTGTTTTCCAGCTCACTTATTAAACAACTTTGGCTGCCAGAGTTCATTCCATAGAGTCGTTCACTGTAAATTAATTTTTCTGATGAACAAATTTAACATTCAATCTCTAGAGAAATATATCAGTGAAAATGTTGAAAAAATTTGCATTCATTGAGTAAAAGTGAGATTAATAGTTGCTGTCAGTGGTGAGTCTGAAATGTCAGTAGCGAGTCTGATCTCACTGACTGTTGGGGTAGTAGCAGGTGGGAAGTGATTAGTGGGTATTGACTGTTGGGAAGTGACTGGTGGGAAGTGACTGGTGGGACGTGACTGGTGGGTAGTGATTAGTGGGTCGTGACTGGTAGATGGTGACTGGTGAGAAGTTACTGGTGGGGTTAGTGACTGGTAGGTACTGGCTGTGTGGAAGTGACTATTGAGAAGTGACTTTTTGGAAAGTGATTAGATGGTAGTAACTTGTGCAAAGTTACTACTGAGAAACGGTAGGTAGTGACTGGTGTAGAGTAAGTGTATCATAGTTTACAAGGGTTAGTCCGTCCGCTAAATTATTTTCTTCCTTGGAACTCGGAGACTACGTGAAACTTTAATTCTAACCTTTTGGCAACTCAGTCATGATATAGCACTTGGTCGTGTGGTAATTCAACGACGCTAAACCACAGTATAAATAAATATTATACACAGCATCATGCAGCAATGACACTTCTCATTGAATGTAAGATTTAAAAAAAAAAAAGGTTTTCACTGGATATTCTTACTGGTATCTGCTGTTAAGAACTAGCAGTTGAATAGTAATTGTCTAAGTGGAAGCAACGGGGAGGGAGTTGATTGGGTTGTAGTGGTGGCGATTTTAGTGGTGGTGGTTGTAGCATGTGTGACGGGCGATACGTTAGAGATGGTATTAGATACATAAGCAGCAGATACGTATATTCCGGAAACGAAAACAAGAGGAAACAACAACGGAGACAGAAGCAGTGGAAAGGTAAAGATAATGTAATTAGTCCATCAACTTTGAAGTAGTTTGAGTGGGTCATCCCTCATGGTTTTGAGCTTATCTGCTTGTATTATATACCATTATTATATTGAAAATTGCTGTATAACCCCTGTGGTTTAGCGCTTCTATTTGATTATAATAATAATATATTGAAAATTAAGGTCGTGTTAATGGTAGCAGTAGCAGTTTTTGTGGCGGCAGTGCTGGTGGTAGTGGCTGCAGCAGCAGCAGCAGCAGTGGTGGTGGTAGTTGAGGTAGCAGTAATAGGGAAAATGGATGCAGTGCAAACGGCAGTAGCATAACTGTTTATACCATTCCTCATAAATATCCATACACGTATTGCTTAGGGAGTGAAGGACGGGGATAAAGCCTTGTACTCTGCTATCACATCATCAACGATTTAACCAGGAGAAAAGGAAGTTAGACTGCACTTAGAACTCAGCAAACAGTCTCGATATTGACTGTAAAGCTCTCTGTTCTCGGTATTTACACCTCTCTCGCTAGACTCCATCTTCCCAACCCTCTTATTTCTTCTCGTCTCCCCTCTCTCTTCCTGGACGGCTCTTTCACTCTTCGTCCTTCTCCTCTCTCACTACCCTCTTATTTCCTGCTCCTCCCCTCTCCCTTCCTCTCTCTGACCAGCTCACACCCTGGTGATAAATAACATCAGTTCAGTATATCCGTTCCTATCTTGGTAAGAATTATGGACTTTCCCTATCACTCCCATTCCACCCCATATATTTTTTTTTACTATTTATGCTCTTCTTTTGATACTACTACTACTACTACTGATATTATTACTACTACTATTACTGATATTATTACTACTACTATTACTGATATTATTACTACTACTATTACTGATATTATTACTACTACTATTACTGATATTACTACTACTAATACTGATATTATTACTACTACTATTACTGATATTATTACTACTACTATTACTGATATTATTACTACTACTATTACTGATATTATTACTACTAATATTACTGATATTATTACTACTACTATTACTGATATTAATACTACTACTATTACTGATATTATTACTATTACTACTACTGATATTATTACTACTACTACTACTGATATTATTACTACTACAACTACTGATATTATTACTACTACTACTACTGATATTATTACTACTACTACTACTACTGATATTATTACTACTACTACTACTACTGATATTATTACTACTACTACTACTACTGATATTATTACTACTACTACTACTACTGATATTATTACTACTACTACTACTACTGAATATTATCTACTACTACTACTGATATTATTACTACTACTACTTACTGATATTATTACTACTACTACTACTACTGATATTATTATTACTACTACTACTACTGATATTATTATTACTACTACTACTACTGATATTATTATTACTACTACTACTACTGATATTATTATTACTACTACTACTACTGATATTATTATTACTACTACTACTACTACAACAACTGCAGGCACTAGTAGTAATAATCATAATATTAATAGTAGGAGAGACGGAAGCAGTAGCCATTCAATCAATAAAACTTTATTTCGTAATAGAAATACTTATGCTTAAAAATTATAAAATATTTACAGAACGCAATTACTGTAATTAAGCAATAGTTATAGCTATTACATGCTTTAAATTATTTAAATATTTCATTACTTCAATTATTAAATAAAATTGTCAAATAAGAAGCTGATTTGTGAGAAAAATTAATAACTCTTAGGATTTCAAAATATATTTAATTAAAAAAAATCCTAAACTTGCTTAAATTGACTACAAAGGCAATGTTAAGTTAGAAGTAAGTAAGGCCTGTTCTAGGTTTACGTTTGCGTAACCAGGTCCACGGTTATGGGCCAAGATAATGATTTACCTATCCCAGTTCACGTTTACGTACTAAGATAATACATAGCCTGTCCCAGTTCCACGTTGCCGTATCAATATAATGCATAGCTCTGACTCCTGAGAGTATTCATAGCTCCTGGTCCCATCTTTTAACTGCTATCGATCGCCTATCCTGGTCATATCTACTCGTCAAACTCTCCATCCACTCTTAAGTGTATTTTAAGTGTATTACTTCCCCACACAACCCTGAAATTGCAAAACTTACTTCATACGTGCTTCTCGTTTCCATACCAAGATATTCGTTATAAAATATCAATGAGATTCTCATCCAAATCAATTTCGTCATTTTTTTAAGTTTGCGTTATTTGTCAAACTCAACCCTGATTTCAAAACTGGAGAAGATTTGTTTCATTAACAGGGTTTTTGATTCATAAATTCTATCTGTCGGTCACAGAATGACTGCTAGTTCCAATATGTTCACCTGAGATCTCAGTTTATTGTTTCAGTTTCTTGACTGGATTTTAAGCCTGTCGATTAAACATGGTTACTTAAACCATTGAACTGGTTGAGTTAGAACCCATGGCGAGTGAGTCCTAAAACTCCAAGTCAGTGAGTAAGCCGCTGGGTATAAATGTAACTATTGTTGGATGAATGTTATTGTAGCCAGCTGGCCCAGTAGCTTACGCACTTGTTTGGATTTTTACGACTCGCTTGCCATGAGTTCAAATCCCACCCGTTGATCGATTTGCGATGGTGTTACAACTGTTTCACGTCATGGGTAATGAAGGTTGCTTGTAACTGTAGCATTTCCAGTCATGGATTTTTTAATACTTTATACAGGGATTAAAGAGTGACTCCGTATAATTTTTAATGTTGTCGGTATTTATTAATTTATTTGTGTAATAAATAAGCAAGTGTTACTGCTGGATGTCCAACACAAGTTTATTGGACATCCAACAAGTTTGTTTTTGAGTACTGGATAGGAGCAGTGAGTAGAGGCAAGTGCTCTTGATGATTTCTTCTTCAAGGGAGGGGGGACGCTCTTTGTAGTGGTGAAGAGGCTATAGGTCTGAGGAATTGGACCTTTTGGTCTTCTTCCTCAGACCGAACCTAATTACCCCCAATCCTCTCATCCCTATCTTATCGTCCCAATCACCTTTTTTCACATTCCTTCCCCTTCCCCATTTCCCCGTCCCTCTGGCATTACGGTTTCTAGGTAGGGGAAAGTGTGCCGGTGTTCATCCGCTCCGTGAGGTCCCTCGGGTGTGGTGTAGTTTGCCGTGGAATCTGGATTGCCTGGAGGCGTCCTGCTCCCTTCCCAGATTTCCTAGAAGTGGGCAGGGTGTCCTGCAGATGACGGGTGTATCTCCAGAGGCTGCCTGTCGGTTCTGGGAGGTGACAGATGAAGGAGGTATGCTTTGTGGCGAATTTCCGACCGCCCTCTCATTTGTCTGCCAAGGTGGCTAGGTAGATGTGAGGTTGCTATCCAGGAGCACTGGTTTACTGGCGTGAAGGGTAGGGTATGGCACGGGTTCCACGCTGTATCTGCACTACTTGTAGGCTCCAGGTCATCTCGGATGAGGGAACTTACGGCCCTTTCTTGCCTTCTAGGGACTGTCCCTCCGCTGTTCCTCTATTCTTTTTTTTCTTTAAAATAATAAGAAAAGTGCCATCATCATGGAGTCTTTGTTCAGTGATAATCCTCCTCCTCCCTGGCCCTTTTCAGTTCCCACATCCTGTTCTGACCCGGTTTCGTTATTGAACCATTCTCTAAACTCTTCCCATACCCCTGTACCTTCTGCTGGTGATGCTTCGTCACCTGCTCCAGGGGCTGGGGGTTCGTCCATTTCTGGTAGTCCCTCTGCCTCTTGCACGCCTTTAACTATGCTTCCGGCTTAACCGAATATGGTTTTCGGATCGACCACCTACCTCAGGTCCGCCCGCCTAGGTACTACTACTAAATGTTCCAGACAATCTACTGATGATGGTTCTTCGATGTCTATTTTATCCAAAAATGACCTACGTGACACCCACTTCCTTTAAGCATCATATTTACAAGTACGGAGTGGACTAAAATCTTTTCCCTACAACTGACATCTCCAACTGATTATCTTTCTGACCATAGAATTGGTAAAGTTGTTTTACGGCATGTTGGCCAAAATATATCCTTTCATGCTCTTCAAAGCGGTGTTCATCGTTACAGTTCAGAATGCAGAACAAGCTCATGATCTTTCCCATATTTCCATTGATAACATTCCAATCACAGTTCATAACCATGCTACTCTCAATTCTTGCAATTAGCCCATCAGACCTTCCTATTCTCAAAGTGGATACATATGTCCTGCCTGCTCATGGGCAGAGGCGCTTTCCCAGTAACATCTGCTTAACTTTCGACTGCTGTGAACTCCCGTCCTCCGTTTGTTTATATCGCAAGCCATCGCCCAGTGGTCCATAAAGTGGTCCCTACTCCCCAACTGTGTCGAAATTGTTGGCGCTTTGGACACCCTACTAAATACTGCAGATCTGCGACGGAGTGCCCGGTCTGTAGTGCTGCAGATCATACATATATATCTTGCAGTCCTCCCCCACTTGTCTCTATTGGAATGAACCACACCCTTCTTTTTCCTGCCGTTCTCAGGTCTATCGTAATGAACGCAAAATCCGTTGTCTTAAGGAGAGTGAAGGCCTTACTTATGCTATGGCTGGCTCTCTGCTCCGTCTTCAGGGAATTCTTCCTCGTATCCCTTATTCATGAGTAGCTAGGAGACCTCCAACCTTTGCGGTCGTCCCTTCCTTCTGCCTACCAGCTCAGCCGGCGTCATGTCTTCCAGGGTCACCCCAGTATCTTAATTCTTTTGGAGTTTTACCCTCTGAAACCCCCGCCTCCTTACCTACTCCTACCTCTACGTCTGGCCTGCTAGTTTCTCAGTCTTCAAGGCCTCGCACGCCTGCATCATCATCACGTCAATCACCTGTGAAGCTAAACCTGTCTCATAAGCCCAAGTCTCTTCGCATTCCTCCAGTGCTTAAAATTCCCCAGCAGTTTTTCTTTTTGGCCTCGGTGCCTAGTTCTCACCCCCCTTTCTAACTCTCACATGGATGTGGAGATTCACCTCCCCCCTTGTGTGGTCCCCTCTTCTCCTGTTTCCCCTCAGACTACTTCCTCAGTTACCTTCCATCCTCCTTCGACTCCTGACCCACTGCAGGACTCTTCTGTCCCCACCTACACATCACTCAAGGTTCATACTCCCCTCCCCTCCCCTCTCAAACCTCTTTGGTTCCCTCCATAGTCTCCCCGATCTCAACTTGCCCTACCTCACCTGTCGCTAAAGTCAGGGTATCAGCATCTTCCTTATCCGCTGAGACACTTGAGACACTATCTCCAACTATATTTTGGAGACGAAACCCTCGATGGAAACTGGCGCACCTCCTTCTACCTCTTCTTATTTTTCACGACCCTCGCAGCAGTGTTTTCCTTCATAGCATTCAGAGTTGTCCTTGCTTACATACTATCCGTTGCCTCCACACATTGATTTAACTGACCTAATTTATTGCTACTTATTAGCATACTGTCTTTGTGAATAATGACTTATTTACAATGGAATATTCGTGGCCTCGGGGGTAATCGGGGAGAGCTTCAGGTGTTGCTCTCTGTTTTCCCCAGTATGTGTCGGATTACGAGCCCAAAATTCGTTCAGCCATTATTCGTTATCTGTTTTGGGCTATGTGCTGTTGTATTCTTCTAATGCCTTTCCATGATGAATCATTTAATGATAGTGCGCTTCTTGTGTGCATTGGTATACCGCATCAACTGGCCTTTGCTTGTTCTCTGCTGCATTATACTGCAGCCTGTATTTTTTTGCACAGATGGTATACAGTTTGCTCTATATCTCTCCCCTTCCCGTGCATTCTGTATCTCAGATATTGCGTTCCAGATATCTTCTCTACTGCCACCCATCTTGTTGCTAAGTGATTTTAATGCTCACCATCATCTTTAGGGAGGGTCCCACTGTGACTCTCGATGTAAGCAGTTGGGGAGACTTCTCACTTCTCATCCTCTTCATGTTTTAAATATAGGTGCTCACACCCATTTTGACTCTCGCACTCAGTCTCTCATTTATCTTTCAATCTGCTCCTCGTTAATTTCACTTGATTATGCTTGGTTTGTTCTCCCAAATTTGCACGACAGTGATCACTTTCCTATACTTCTACTACGTATTCCCGACTGCCTCGTAGCCCCCGTTGGCAATTTAGACTAGCGAATTGGGACTTACACTCTCATCTTACCGCCTGTTGTGGGGACCCTCGTTCGTCCTCTATTGATGAGCTGATGCACCAGTTTTCGACCATAGTTTTGACTGCAGAGTCACATTCTATCCCTCAAACCTCAGGCAGGCATTCTCAGACATACGTGCCTTGGTGGTCTTCTGTGTGTGCCCATGCAGTGCGTTTGAAATGTGCTGTGTGGGGCCGTTGTCGATATAATCGGAAATCAGATCGTCTTTTGGATTTTAAGCGGGCAAGGGCAGTCGCTTGCCACGTCATACGCGATTCTAAACGCACTTGTTGGCAAGACTACGTGTCTACCATTACTTCGACTTCTCCTATGTTTGAAGTTTGTGTGGCAAATATGCTCTGGACCCAGCTCCCGTTTTGCGGGTTGCTGGTGTTAGTGTTGCGGAACCCCTTGAAGCTGCCATGGAAATCAGAAACTATATTGTCCGCGTGTTCCAAGGGCTTCACCTTTGTCATTCATTTATTGCGTCTAAGTCTACCAAGGAGCAATTGCCCTAGGATTTCTCTTCTAATGGAATGGAGCCATATAATGTACCTTTCACTCTCCTAGAGCTAGAGTCCAAACTTTCCACTTGCCAGTCATCAGCAGCTGGGCCTGATGATATTCATATCAGTATGCTACAACATCTGCATTCTACAGCTCTTTCAGTTCTTTTGCGTCTTTTCAATCTTATTTGGACGCGAGGGGCTCTTCCTCAACAATGGAAATCTGCCATTGCCTTACGTTTCTCAAACCAGGCACCTCGGGGCTTGATACCTCTCGCTATCGTCTCATTGCTCTGACCAGTGTAGTCTGTAAGGTGATGGAACGATTGGTGAATAAACGTTTGATATGGTATTTTGAAACTCAAAATAGTCTTTCTTCTTACCAATATGGCTTTCGCAAGGGCTGCTCTACTTTGGACCCCTTGCTCCACTTAGATATGTATCTGCGAAATGCCTTTGCTAACAAACACTCCGTCCTAGCAGTCTTTTTTGATCTTGAGAAAGCATATGGCATCACTTGGAGGTATAACATTTTAGCCCAAGCCCACTCCTTAGGCCTCCGAGGTAATCTACAAACCTTCCTTTCTGCTTTCTTATCTGACAGACATTTGCGTGTCCGTGTTGGCGCCTTGCTTTCCTCACACTTTGTTTAGGCTAAGGGAGTCCCTCAAGATTGTGTCCTTAGCACTTCCCTTTTTTTCTTGGCTATAAATGACCTACCTTCTGTTCTTCCATCGCATATTTGGTCGTCACTTTATGTGGATGACTTTGCTATAGCTTACGCTGGCGCTAACTGTCGACTGGTAGCATCCTCCTTTAGGATGGGATTGACCGAGTTTCCCACTGGGCCACTTCTCATGGATTTAAATTTTCTAGTACGAAAACCCATTTCATTACCTTCACTAGACGTCCTTTTGTCCCAGATATTCCATTGAATTTACATGGCTCACGTATTCCAGAATGTGATATGGTCAAGCTTCTTTGCCTTCGCTTCGATCGCCGGTTGACATGGAAACCACACATTTCCTCTTTGAAGGCAGCTTGCCATTGTCGGCTGAATCTCCTTAAAATTCTTGCGCATTGTTCATGGGGAGCAGATCGCCGAACTCTCCTCCTTTTGGATTCTTCCATAGTCTTGTGCAAGCTGGATTATGGCGGCCAAGTCTATTCTGCAGCTTCTCCTACAACTCTAAGTTAGATCCCCTTCATTATCAGGGTCTACGTTTATGCCTTGGTGCCTTTCGTCCATCCCCTGTTGAAAGTCTCTATGCAGAGGCGAATGTTTCTTCCTTAGCTGATCGTCGTGATGCTCATTGTATTCGTTACTTTGTCGGCGCTCATAATCTTCGTGTTCCTTCTACGTATAGGTTGGTCTCATTATTTGTTTGGCGCCTCTGCTTACTCCAATCGTTTTCTCTTCATCTTCACTCACTCTGGGCTTCTCTCCAGTTGCCTCCCTTGCATGTTCATTTAGCGTCTACCTTTTCCCTTGGGAGGTTCCGACTGTTTGTCTCTTCTTCCCTACTGCCGTGCGTCAAATCTTTCCTGCCTACGACGACTACTTGCTCTCTTTTTCTCGATCACTTCCGGTCGTATGCTCATGCCATCGCTGTTTATACAGATGGTTCTAAATCTTCTGATGGTGTTGTGTTCGTGGAGGTGTTCCCTGACAATGTTGTCTGAGGTCATCTGTTAGTCTCGGCTAGTATTTTTACCGCAGAGTTGTATGCCATCCTTATAGCGCTTCTCTGCATTACGAACATGTCTACTTCGATGTTTGTGATCCTTTAATATTCCCTCAGTGCTTTACAAGCCATTAACAAATTTGATTCCCCTCATCCATTGGTCCTTCGTATTCAACTATGGTTGCACTGTGGGCTAGCAAAAACAAAGACGTCGTTTACTGTTGGGTCCCTGGACATGTTGATGTGCAGGACAATGAACAGGCGGATGCTGCTGCATGGTCAGCGATACATTATCTTGTTTCCTATGGAGGTATTCCGTTCAGGGATTATTTTAGTCATCTCTGCCCGTCTTTCTGGCCGTTGGCAACAACTGTGGTCAGACATGCACCATAATAAATTGCACTCTATTAAACAGCTTTTAGGTTTGTAGCCATCTTCTTACCACCGTTGTCGTACTCGGGAGACTGTGCTCTCCCGTCTCCGCATCTGCCATACCCGCTTTACCCTATTCCTTCTGAGGTTTTTCAGGTCCCAAATTCGGTTCTTCACTTTCTTGTTGATGTCCTGGTTTACCAGTGAGCTCGCAGGATTTACCTCCAACGACGCCACCACCCTACCGCTCTTACCTTATCTTCCCTTCTTGCAGACGGCCCTGCCTTTGATTTATGATCACTTTTTGACATTTTGTCAGCAACTGCTCTACTGTAAGAACTTTGAAACATGGCCCATAGCATCCCTTCCAGCCCTTTTCTCCCTCACCTCTGATCCCCTCTCCACCTAGTCGTTTATAGCCCCGGCTCTTATTTTCGGCCCCACAGCGCTGCATGATCTTTGTCGGTTTAATGCTTTCTTTGATTATAATAATAATCTTTATGATTTGAAGTGTGGTTGGAGGGAATTCAGAGAAATAGCTCAGCTAGACTTGAGTCCTGGAGGTGGGAAATATATTTTCTGTTCTCTGAAAGAGGGGTGGGGATGTCGTGGTTCATCTAAACTGGGATGTCAACACGCTTTCGGCAAGAAAGCGATGAATAAATGACGATGAAAGTGTTTTGCTCTTTGTTGGGTCACCCTTCCTCGGTGGGAGACGACCTGGAGTATACCTGGAAAGGGTTTCGAGGATCAACGCCCCCGCTGCCCGGTCTGTGACAGGTATCATGGTGGATCAGGGCCTGATCAACCAGGCTGTTACTGTTGGCCTCACGTAAACCGACGTACGAGCCACAGCCTGGCTGGTCAGATACTGACTTTAGGTGATTGTCCAGAGCTTTCTTGAAGACAGCCAGGGGGTTATTTGTAAACCCCTTATGTATGCTGGGAGGCAGCTGAACAGTCTTGGGACCCTGACACTTACTGTGTTCTCTCTTATCGTGATAGTGGCGCCCCTGCTTTTCACTGAGGGAATGTTGCATCTCCTGCAGAGGCTTTTGCTTTCGCAGGGAGCGATTTCCGTGTGCAAATTGGGTACTAATCCCTCTAAGATTTTCCAAGTGTCTTTAATCATGTATCTCTCCCGCCTGCATTCCAAGGAATACAAGTCGAGGAACTTCAACCGTTACCAGTAATTTGTGTTTTATCGTACTTAATTGTACATTTTCTAGGTCAGCAATTTCACCTGCTTTGAATGGCGCTGTTAGTGTGCAGCAATACTCCAGCCTAGATAGAACAAGCTATCTGAAGTGTCATCACGGGCTTCGCATCCCTAGTTTTGAAGGTTCTCGTTGTAGATGAATGGTTCAGAGAACCGACAAGTTGTTAAATTAGACACATATGCAACACTTGGGTATCTTTATTGAGGAAACGTTTCGCCACACAGTGGCTTCATCAGTCCAATACAAAGTAGAAAGGTGTAAGGAGAGGAGGAGTTTGAGGTTATCAGTCCCTCGGCCTGGAGTCGATGTGTTCAGTCCATCAATCTTGTTAGAAGTGTAGCACAAAGCCGTAGAGGTGGCTTATATGCTGTAATCAGGTGAGATGAAGCAGGAGGAGGCAGGTCATAGTGGTATCAACCACTAGTCGAAGTAAGTCCTTGTCCAAAGGTTTGTGCTACACTTCTAACAAGTTTGATGGACTGAACACATCGACTCCAGGCCGAGGGACTGATAACCTCAAACTCCTCCTCTCCTTACACCTTTCTACTTTGTATTGGACTGATGAAGCCACTGTGTGGCGAAACGTTTCCTCAATAAAGATACCCAAGTGTTGCATATGTGTCTAATTTAACAAGGTTCTCGTTACCCATCCTTTCATTTTTCTAGCAGATGCGGTAGATACATTGTGAGCTTTGAAAGTGAGATCCTCTGACATTATCACTCCCAGGTCCTCTACATTAGTTTTTCGCTCGACTGTGTGGTTGGTCTTTGTTTTATACTCCGATATAGTTTTAATATCCCCACGTTTTCCATATCGGTCTGTTAATATTATTAATTACCATTAGTAGTGTTGACCCTTACGGGTTTAGCGCTTTTTCTTTACTAAATAATAATAATAATAATAATTAGTAATATTGCCGATATTCATTTATTTAATGAATATCCAGCAAAATTATTGACCGTTCAATCATCGCAATTTTTACGAGATGCATAACATTACATTTTCAAGCAACAATGCACCATGACCATATTTATAACATTATATATTATTTGACTCTACAGAATAATATATATTGTGTCGTTTGGTACGCGCACTGTTGCGATATATGAGAGATATTGCATTGTTGGGAAGTTTGCTGGGTCGGCCATGTAAATCCTTCAGACAACCTGAGCTGTCCTGGAAGAACAGTATTTTTCATTGAATCCTGATTGTGTGTGCATTTGTGCTGGGTTGGAGAGGGAGGGAGGAGAGGTGTGTGTGCACTCGTTCAGCTTAAGAGTCTATTCATAGCTCTTGGTCCCATCTTTCAGCTGCTCTCGACTGCCTATCATGGCCTTATCTAATCATAAAACTGTCCATCACCTCTACGTATACTGTTTTCCAACACGACCCTGAGATTGAAAAAACTCGTTTCTTGGTCTGTGGTTTATCTGCATCTTGAGCTTTCATACATGACTACTGGATCCCTCGCCTCGCAACACAAAGTACCTAAACTAATCAACTCTTCCTATACCTCTGTTATTTTTTTATTATCATGTCCTTCCTGGTTCTCCTCTGTTCTGATGTTAATGACTTCTTTAAGTTCAACCTTGTGATCCATTCCTCTCGGTTCCAGTACCATTATCGCCGCAGATCGTTGCATCTTGTCGAGTATATTCATTTAGATTTTGCAAAAGTCGAGCCTCGATTCTTGCTTCGACTCTTAACAAATTACCACTGATTTAACCCATTCTAAGCTTCGTGGGTTAAGTCGCATTTTTAAATTAACCTCTATGAAAATTGTACCCACTACTTTTTCGTCTAGGTCATTCCAATCCTTAACCTTGAGATTGAAATATTATTTTCCCATCTTCTTGAGCTTTCATAAGTATCATTAATTTCCATCAAAGCTTTGTCCTCAGTTCCTCTCTTTCAAACAGTGTCTTTCTTTCTGAGTTATCAAGTCCTCTTGTTAACTAACATATTGTGATTATTTTTCAATTTATTCTGACTCTAAGGTCATTAGCCACATTTCTTAATTTTTTTTTCGATTGTCAGCTACCTTCGAACTATTAGTAGGCTTATTTCAAAACCTTTTGGGTTTTGTCTGGTTCTCTACATGTTTTATCAGATTTAGGCTTCAGGGTTCTGCTTAAAATTCTTTGATTGTCCTGAAGTGTATCGTACATAGTTAAGAAAGACTTTAGTTTTCAGAATGTAGCATTTAGGTTCGTAACGCACATGCACCTGCGTCACTAATTAGATGATGATCATCTCCGACGATATGCATAGTGCGACACACACACTACTGATCTTTCTATATGAAAGAAAAGTAAAAAGCCCACAGAGTAAATCGAGCTTTAATAAAATAATGATGCATCGATCTCACTCAGGCGAACGTTGTTTTCTTTTAAAACATCTAGGATTCTCTACTCGTTTTTTTTTTTCGTTTAGATAAATTTTGAGTGTCTTTTGTCTTTATTCTGTCTCCTAAATATATGTTCTCTTTATTTATCAGCTGTTTCAGCTTTGCACTTGGTTTGGTTGAATTCCTTTAACTATCAGTTATTTTAAACTTGGTTTGGTTGAATTCCTTTAACTATCAGTTATTTTAAACTTGGTTTGGTCGAATTCCTTTAACTACTTATTTGACCATCCTTGATTTTTCTTCAAGTCGTCCTTGAGTTTTTCTTTGTAATTTTTGGCTTTTATTATCCTTGTTTATTTTCCATCGCAAATATTGACACACTGGATTATTCCTTCTAGCATGGTATTCATGTACAACATAGCAGTACCGACCCCATTAGTAATCTTACTAGAACCTAACGTGTCATTCTTGTCTATTATGTCCTTACCGCCCTCCAGTCTTAGCTATGCCATGATCTTTTCTAGTCCGTTGCTTATATTTTTGCCTTTCCTTCGAACTTGTAATTCACTGCTTAATGTCTGTTCTAACCTGGGTTAACTTTTCATAAGTAGTTGTTATTTATGAAATCTCCAGTTACGTTTTTTTTTAGTATTGTTCCAGTCATGGTACTGTGCCTTTTTATTCTTCACCACCAGCCTGATTGTTTGAACAATGACCATATGACTGATACTGGCGGTAGATCAACATAATCTGTCTGTCCTGCTGATTGAATATTCAGACTACACTTGCAGGTTTTCATTGTGTCGAGCGATTCAGAGATTGTTCCACCTTTCTGACAAGATGACACACACTTTTCTTACGTGTTTTGTTTACTTAGCAGTTTCTTCACTTCTTTCATTTTATGTAGAGCATTTGTGTGTTGATTTAAGATTTTTTTTAGTGTCTCAAAAGTGGGAGACATAGGAAGAGCCATTTTGAAGTAATTGTATAGACATTTTCTGTCGTATCCACGTTTTTGGGGGGATGGACACCAAGCGGGCCTTTGCATATTCCTTTTCTGGCCTAACATACGTTGAACATCATTTTCGTATTTATCTTCAAATTTAAATGCAATGCATTTAGCCAGAGGAGTATTTAAATTCCTAACAAAAAAGAAAAGAAAAGTATAAGCTCATCTAATAACCATATTTCAAAGATTTCACTTTGTCTGACACTTTCAAAATGGCGCAAAACTCTATACTCATTTTTTTCAATTTTCGCTATTTACAATGCTATTATAATCAGGGCAAAACGCCAAACCCGTGGGGATCATTAGTTTCTGTAGTAGAAACAGTAGTAGTCGCAGGAGTAGTAGCGGAAGTAGTAGTAGTAATAATAAAAATAGTGGAATTTATAGTAGTAGCAATAGCGGAAGTAGTAATATTAGCATAAGTAGTAGCAGTGGTTATTGTTGTTGTAGAGGTATTAGCAGATGTAGCAGTGGTGGAGGTAGTAGTAGCAGTAATAGTATTTAGGGTAATAGTTGTAGTATTTGTAGTGGTAGTAGATCGTAGTAGCAGTAAGATTTATAATGTGAGTAAATTTACACGTTCAGTATTACAGAATAGTGTTTTAACTAATCTTATTTCCTGCTGGAATTTTGAGCTAGAGAAAACGGAGAATAGGAAGAGAACCTTCTGTGTGTCATCTGATTTTCCCTCTCCAGATAACCGCTGTAGCAGTACGGCGAACATAAGCAAATGTCCTCAGAATTGTTCGGTGTCTGTTTTGCAGTATTCTGCTCTTACTGCTGCTCCCTTCTTCTTCCCTTCCCCCAACATTCGCTGGAATTCGCACAGATGAAGTCCATCCTCTGTTATATTCTCCCCTTTATTCATCCCAGTGGCTACACTGAGCATCCAATTCCAGCGGCATCCGTATAAGCTAGGTCAGCCTTTCAGTTATTCAGGCTCCTGAATTGTTCTCCTTGTTTCTCTTTGTATATGTTTATGTCTCTTTTACCCCCGTCTATTTGAGAAGAATTAAGAGTATTGTCCGCCGTACAACAGTCACGGGAACATGATAGTCTGCATCAAGGACAATTTACAAGCAACGTTTGAAAGCAGATGTGAGCAGGAAAGTGAGAATTGACTGTCCTTGAAAAAAAGGAAGAGGCAGTAAAGCCTCATAAAAACAGCAGAAGAACGAAATTAAAGGCTAAACTACAGATTCTCAGTCCCATCAGTAAGAAAACTAATATCATATTTTATTATATAAGACTAGAGGAGGATGGATGAGATGAGTAATAGAAACGAACCATGTTGAGAGCAAAAATTTCATTAGTAACATCAGCACAAAATCAGAAATGATACGTCCTGACTCACAAGCTTTATACCGACCTTTAATATTCTGTATAGATGAACCTGCAAAATACTGGGTGAGCGTATTACGTATTTCAAGACTGAAAGAAGGGTTCTAACACTGCCTCACGAGGGTGTAACAATGGCAGCTCGCAAATATAAAATTCACAATAAAGAGATAGAAGCTACGATCATTGGATGAGTAAGACAATTGTTCAACATTGTGTGTTATAACTGTCGAAACAATTCTCCTCCCCAGACTTTTTTCAGACTAATACAGAAATACCTTACTGTTGCACACGTGTCTTAATCATCTTTTTTAAAATAATCGTGTCCTATTTTATTATTATTATTATTAGTAGTAGTAGCAGCAGCAATAATAGCAGAAGTAGTAGTAGTAATAATAATAGTAGTAGTAGCATTGATAAAATAAACTACGATCATGGTGAGGGACAAAATATTAGAATGGACAAAAAGAGTAAGACATTGACTTGAAAACCATGAGGTCTCCGGAATCCTGTTATCAGCACTGAGAAAATTTGTAGAGAATTCTCATCATCGGCTTTGAAATTAAGTGAAGTTTCCTCTCGCATCATCAAAGATTGACCAGAAACACCACTGAGATTTCCGACAACTTAGCTAATGAAAGCATGTGTAAGCTTGTGTAAGCTTGTGTCAGGGAAAAGTTTTCACAATACTCTCAAGCGCATCAGTATTGCGGGAGATCCTCACCGAGAAATGGTGTGGTGATACCGACGAGATGTGGAAAAAGACACTTGTGAACAGTTCAGGACATTTATTAAAGTAAACGTTTAGCCATGAGTGGCTTCTTCAGTCCTAGGAAGTGGCTTCTTCAGTCCCTCATTTAGGATTGAATTAAGGACTGAAGAAGCCACTCGTGGCGAAAAGTTTCCTTTAATAAATGTCCTGAACTGTATATAAGTGTCTTCACAAATCATTATGCGCTTACCATGTATGGTGGCGTCTGTGAAGGGACCCGACAGGGCATTGTCCTGGATAAAGAAACTAGTAATATCAATCTGGGAATCCGAGTTCTAATTACTGTCAGTGTCGCGATGACAAGCAAGGTCGGTGCTCAGAGAATTGTGGTCGTCGATCTCTGTATCTTCGTCAGAGAGATAATCAGAGAGATAGTCCATCAGCACAAGGTTAATGATAGTATTAAATGCTTCATGGATAGGGACGGCATAAAGCAACTTTTTTAGGGTTTTTATCGAAAATATTTTCAGAAAACTACAATACATTTTATATTTTATTCTAAATATTTAGAGGAAGAGCCAGAAAAATCCTGAGTACACCAAGAAATGACAGCAAGACTTGTATATTTAGCCTTTTCCCAGTTGCTTCACGAACATAATGTGTTAAGCCGATAACTAGCTATTACAGTTTTAAGGACTATTCACGATTTTCTAAGGCACAAATAACGCAGTCACAAATAGATAGTGGATGATAGAGGTTACGAAATCCCATGTGGTGGTTTTAGCGAAGGTTTACATAGTTGAAACTGCCAGGAATTTAGCCACTCGTATGAACGAACATAAGCACGCGACCTGAACCAATAATCTGGAAAAAACAAAACATACATCCAGCATAATAACTAGCGTAACTATTTGAGGAGATTTTTCTAAAGCAAAACTAGTCTTAAAATAGTCACAAATATGAAACAACATATGAAGCCACGCTCATCACGACAATTGACAGTTACTCAGAACCAAGGAAGCTTTCAACTGGCCAAACTCTTAACAATACAGAGAGTCAAAATAACAAGCTGTCGTGAACCACAAAGCACCACACTGATAATATCTACTCCTCGCCAAGACACTATTCAAAGTGCCAACGTGTCTCAAAATTTAATCGGCGTGAGCCAATAGGTCTACTGCAATGCTCTTCAATTATTTAAATTCTTGTATTTACCTCCAGGTTCCTGTCTTCTGCCTGTGTATTGTGCTACCACCAGATATAACCTATTAGGCTTGGTAAAACGTGTTATGCAAACAAATGTCGTCTTAAATAGTTTCCAGCTACTGTAATGGTAACTTTGATTTGGGTGTAGGAGAAAGTGAGATTTCCTCACTGATATTATAAATGTCTCCATTTCGCAGCTTAATAATACCTTGTTAAGTGCAAATTTGCACTTACTGCTGACTAAGCTTAGCATGAGCAGTACCAACGTGCTTAAGTGAAGCTTAAGCAACATCTTATCAAAGACATACCATGTTTCGATCAAGGTCTTTTAGTGCATCAATTGCATCGTAGGTCTTGTGAACGTTGGACGATGGAACAAAATTAAGCTTATCAGTGTCTTTGTATCTCAATGTATCATTCCAATAAACAGGAGTGTGAATATGTGCGTGACGTACATCGGTCCGCATTTTTCTAATTCTGTGTGTTGGTAACAGGTTGATGGCAAAATACGAAATGTTCAGCGCGACTGAAAGAAGCTTAGAGGTTTTTCACCTACAGTGTTTCTCTTCTACAAATCGGTTATTCGACTTTCAGAAGGTAAGCTCGAGCTTTTGTTGCAAACTAAAGTTTTTTTTTTTTATATAGGTAACGTTGTCTTGATGAATTATACACTTGCGCAATACTTGGGTATCTTTATTGTGTTGCAAAAAGTGTCTTAATTCATCGTAATGTCTGTTCTCTTAACCAGTTATCTACGTTAATGGTGTCTTTGTTCAGTGAAAAATGCAGCTTCTCCCTCTCCAGCTGTGACAGAAGCAACTACATGATGAAAATAGTTCCCGTCGATTGGGGATTCTTATTTTTTCCCATACAATAGTTGACAACAGATGAGTCGTTTTACTAAGAGAGAATGGAATGTTTTTACAACATATGGAAGGACACAATAGGGTACTTTGACCGCATTTACCGTAGAATTAGGTGTAAATAAGACATTGTTGAGTATTTGAAGCCTAATTTCCTAATATTAGATCGTGCCTCGATGTAAAATTAACTCTTGGATGAAGTATTGTCATTCGCAGATGTTCTTATATATATGGAGTTGAGTATCGATAAGTTGTTCCTGCATGATCTTGCCGCTTCTGTGCCATAGAGTCTATGACATACGCGTATCTGCTACCATGGCATATCACATACTCCAAAAATTCTATCATTCTACAAAAAAATGACGTACAATTATGAATATTTACAATGGAATGTGACAACACCCTCCCCAACACTTATCCACTGCACCAGCCAACAGCCTTCTCCCCGGTAGGATTCCAGCCCCCCGTTCTATAACCCACCTACAGCTGCCTCCCCAGCTGCCACTCCTGCACCCTCCCCAGCTCGCCCTAGCTCTTGCATCACCCCACATCCCCAGCACCCACACACCCGACATTTTACAATCCAACCCGACAACAAAGCAATTGGAGGTCTTTATTTTCCCACTGTGAAAGTCATTCATTTTAATTTAGAACTGTGCTTTACAGAGAGAGTGTTGGAGCAAACTCTTTTGATGTAATGTTTACCAATCTCGCTTATAGCACACACCAATCATTAATTCATATTTATTCTAGCTTGATTTTAATGAACAATTTAATTACAAGCTTAAAGTTCACACAATATTACTCATGTAGGGAAAGAAGGGGTGTGGGAGGGGTGACTTTTATGATAGTGAAGCGCTCGAGATCCAAGGAGTTGGAGCTTTTCGCCCCCTTCTTGAATCACACCTTAGTATATTCCATGCCCAGGTACTGTATGGTCCCTAGTAGAGAGTTTACCGCTTCTTTAGTAATAAAAGTAATAATAATAATATATAATCAGAAAATATAGGTGGACGATTATTAGTATTATTATCATCATCATCATATGAGTGCCGAATAAGTTAAACTTGCGACTTTGGCTTAAATAGCAACGCATTTCTTGCCGAATAGGGCAAACGAAAATTTGTGTAAGCAATAACTACGCAAAAATCATTCTGAATCTAACGAAAAAAATAAATTTCATTGTTTATTAATAAATTATTGAAAACTTATATAAAATATAGTTGGATTAAGCTAAATTAAATTGTGCTTGTTAGAAAACTTACCTAACCTTAGTATAACCTAGTTATTTTGGTACAAAATCAATAATTTTTATATTAACACAAATGAAAATGAATATTCATATCTTTAAAAGCACATGACACACACTCATGCGCGCGCGCACACACACACACACACACACACACACACACACACACACACACACACACACACACACACCAGGGAATACCTCACAGGGAGGCAACAACGGGTCATGGTGCGTGATGAGGTATCACAGTGGGCGCCTGTGACGAGCGGGGTACCGCAGGGGTCAGTCCTAGGACGGGATAGACTCAGAAGTGTCTCCGTTCGCAGATGTGAAATTAATGAGGAGAATCAAATCGGATGAGGACCAAGCAGAACTTCAAAGAGACCTGGTCAAGCTTGACATCTGGTCTAGCAACTGGCTTCTCGAATTTAATCCCACTAAATGCAAAGTCATGAAGATCGGAGAAGGGTAAAGAAGAAAGCTGACAGAGTACAGGCTAGTTGGACAAAGGCTACAAACCTCGTCAAAGGAGAAAGACCTTGGGGTGAGTATAACACCAAGCACGTCTCCGAAAGCACACATTAACTAGATAACTGCGGCAGCATATGGGCGACTGGAACCCACACCTTGTCAAGCACGTCAAGTAATTAGAGAAAGTGCAAAGGTTTGCGACATGGTTAGTTCCACAACTCAGGGGACTCCTATGAAGAAAGGTTGAGGAAAATAGGACTAACAACACTGGAGGACAGAAGGGTTAGAGGAGACATGATAACGACATACAAAATACTGCGGGGAATCGACAAGGTAGATAGTGACAGGATTTTCCAGAGAGGGAACACAGAAACAAGAGGGCACAATTGGAAGCTGAAGACTCAGATGAGTCAAAGGGATGTTAGGAAGCATTTCTTCAGCCATAGAGTAGTCGAAGTGGAATAGTCTAGCAAACGATATAGTGGAGTCAGGAACCATACATAGCTTTAAGACAAGGTATGATTAAGCTCATGGAGCAGGGAGAGAAGAGACCCAGTAGATGACAGCGAAGAGGCGGGGCCAGGAGCAGAGTCTCGACCCCTGCAACCACAATTAGGCGAGTACAATTAGGTGAGTACACACACGCGCGCGCGCCCGCACACACACACACACAGGAGCTGAGTCTCGACCCATGCAACCACAATTAGGCGAGTACACACACACACAAGTCATGAAGATTGGGGAAGGGCAAAGAAGACCGCAGACGGAGTACAGTCTAGGGGGCCAGAGACTACAAACCTCAAGGAAAAAGATCTTGGGGTGAGTATAACACCAGGCACATCTCCTGAGGCGCACATCAACCAAATAACTGCTGCAGCATACGGGCGCCTAGCAAACCTAAGAACAGCATTCCGACATCTTAATAAAGAATCGTTCAGGACCCTGTACACTGTGTACGTTAGACCCATACTAGAGTATGCAGCACCAGTTTGGAACCCACATCTAGCCAAGCACGTAAAGAAGCTAGAGAAAGTGCAAAGGTTTGCAACAAGAGTAGTCCCGGAGCTAAGGGGTATGTCCTACGAGGAGAGGTTAAGGGAAATCGACCTGACGACACTGGAGGACAGGAGAGATAGGGGGGACATGATAACGACATATAAGATACCGAGAGGAATTGACAAGGTGGACAGACAGAATGTTCCAGAGATGGGACACAGCAACAAGGGGACACAGTTGGAAGTTGAAGACTCAGATGAATCACAGGGATGTTAGGAAGTATTTCTTCAGTCACAGAGTGGTCGGGAAGTGGAATAGTTTGGGAAGCGCTGTAGTGGAGGCAGGATCCATACATATCTTTAAGAAGAGGAATGATAAAGCTCATGGAGCAGGGAGAGTGACCCAGTAGCGGCCAGTGAAGAGGCGGGGCCAGGAGCTATGACTCGACCCCTACAACCACAACTAGGTGAGTACACACACACACACACTAACGTGTTACTCTGCCTTGAATCATCAAGAGAGGTTCCTTGATGCTGGTGAGGGGCTCTTGAGCAAGGAAATTGGATCTGTGATCTAATTCCCTGAATTAAGCCTGAATGCCTTCCATAACCCCCTCCCACAGACACTGTATGATCCCTACTAGCTTAGCGCTCCCCCATGATAATATATTCAGTTATATCTCCTGTCGATTTGCTCCTCCGGCGATGACCTGTTCACTATCTTTGGTTCTTCATATTTCACATATGTCAATTCTGCAGTTCGCTTTGTGGCATGTCCTTGAACTTTTATGTGTGAAATACATATTTTTTTTTAGCTTCGAACATAATATCACTACATGATATTTCTGTTTTTTCTTTAAAAAAATGATATAATTCATTTGTTAAAACGTTTTTGGTCACAATTTTTTTTTTCAAACTGGACTATTTAGGGTAAGGATTTTTTCATTTTGCCATTTAAATTATTTTTCAGAATACTGTTCCATCAAACATTTTCTAAATTTAACTACAACCTCTTGCAAAATTTCACAATCAGCTTGAATTTCCATTCTGAACAAACATATGCGTAACCAGTAAACATTTAGTATGTATGTATATATATATATATATATATATATATATATATATATATATATATATATATATATATATATATATATAATATGAGGGTAAGAAAAGAGAGACAGAGGAGGAGGGGAAAGTGAGGGGGAGTAAGTGTTTTGTTGTGTGCAAGTGAGTGTGTTGCCTCTCTCCTAGTTGAATAAACACTGGTTTTCCATCCTCAACTTAGCCACTTGCTGCAACACTTCCCACATCCTGTATCCAGTTCCACTTAACTTTTCGTTTCTCCTTTCGTGTGTTGCATGTGTGCGTTTACGTATTTGTTGCGGGTGTGTGCTCACGCATGTTGCGTGTGAGTGTTCTTTCATGTATTAAATGTACTTTTTCTCAGGAGTGTTGCATACGTTTGTCTCAGTAAATGTGTGAAAGTGTATCTTTCTGAGTGTATGTATTTTTATGAGTTTAAAGGAAAGTATAATAACGTAAGACTGGATGAGCAATGCAACAGGCCAATTGTATTATTATATACACGATCTTCGCACTTGTATAATTGTCAAGAAAAATATTTTTTAAGGCTTCCAGAGGTATTAGCATGAATTACGTTACTTAGAAGATAGTTCAAGATTGTCAGATGTACTAAGGATACTTTCCTATATCCTTAGTACATCTGACTTTTTTCCAATTTAAAACTCTTGACGCACTGCATCCTGGGGGATAGTCATGTGTCTCCTTAGTCAACTTTTTCACGAGGGTGTAGAATTAGAGACGTCTGTTTATCCTTATTGAAATGAGTATTTATACTATATGATCTCAAATGAATTTAGATTCATTCTGTAATTTTGAGACCAAAAGTGAGCAGCATATTCTAAATAAGTCCTTACTATACCAACAAAATATTTTTTCTGTTGGAGAGTTTCAGTGTATGTTTCTTTGAGTGTATGTGCATTTTTAATGTGTGTGTTTGAGCATATTAGTGCCTGTAAGGTTTGTGTATCTGTCACTGTGTGTGTTTTCGTGAGTGTGTGTATACATTGATGCATAAACAGCCAGTCATGGCTAGCCTGCACTTACCTCATTTTATTAATTGTTTTATGTTATTGTTGGTACCTCGTTAGGTTGATCTCCAGTGCAAAACGTTACTCTTTCCAGTGCACATCTTGGTACACTCGCTCCACTTCGCAGAATGTTCTAAAGTTCGTATTTCTTGTCCTCGTCTCTTTCTCCTCAATTCAGTCTGTCCTCCAAACAGAACTGACGTTTTAGCAAGCAGTAACATTCTCTGAAAATTGTCAGATCTCAACCCTTACATTTATTTTTATTCCAAGTTAGGTTAGACTAAGTTTACGTAGAGTGAAGCGACATTAACGAAAGAAAGTAAACTGGCGACTTGGATGAGGAAGCTAAAGTGTTCCCATTCCCACTCACAATGTTTGATGGGAAACTCAGTGTACTTCCCTTAGTACGTTATGTCCAGTGCTCCTTAAGTTTCATTTATTTTGGTCTTTCTAATGATTCTTCCTTACCCAGAATTATTTAACTCCTGACGGCACTTTTCACTTGCAACCAACACTCTCTGTTCCTCACCTCGTACCCTCGCTCACCTTCGGATTAAATCTGTTTACCTCTCGTTCTCCAGGTACTGTATAACCGTTACATAATTACTATCCCAACTAAATATAGGTCTTCCAGACCTACTATTTTAATTATTTCCCCTTTTTGTACTTGCTACGGTTATCACTTCCTCAGATTCACCTGTGGTGAATCCAAATAACGTACTATTGACCGTAGCAAAGTTAAGACACGGACTGAGGACCTTTATTTTATTAGTTCTTTAAAGTAGCGAATTGATAAAGCTCTTCAAATAGCGAAATACTATTGAAGTAAAAGTTCATTGTGTAACGTGTCTTTACTTAACAGTATTTGTGACTGACTCAGATGTCAGTCATTCTCAGGCACTATTTACCATATACATATGCTTGATCGAGACGTTGCGAAGGTCGCGCTCGTGTTTGTGCGTGTGTTAATGCGTGTAGGTAGGTGACGCGCTTGTGTGTTTTTGTGAGCTTATTTGAGTGTTTGTATGAGATAACGTGAACATGTATGTATGTAAATATGTATGTTGGTGCATATAATTTGCATGTGATAAACCGTACCCAATATTTCCCTTTCTTTACCCTCTAGTAATATACCATTTTAACTGCGACGTTTTCTCTGAAACAATTACACCATTTTAAAAGATTTATTTTACATAATGAAATATGCAAATTATTCATTACAGCCAGCGAGTCACTCACTTTGCATACCACAAATGGAATACATTTTATAACTGTGTAGACGAAAATAAACCATGGATTTTATTCTTAATTAAATAATAAAACTAGGCTAAAGGTAAATGTGTTCTTATTAAATTTCCGTTGCCTTTTATTTCTCTTCAATAATTCATTTTGATTTTGAAGGTAATTTTGTTGCTGGTGTAAATGTGGAGGTGCAGAGAAAGTTAATGAATAGAATTAAGCAAATTAACCAGGTCGGTATTTAGAGCAGGTCTCTAAACACCTATAATTTCTTTGAGAAATGTCGTTTCCTAGAGTAACAGTATCTGAATTATTAGTTATTCAGGAGCCTTGTGTCTGTATCAAATTGTAATAAAATGTATTCGTTTATTTATCTTATTACTGAATGCATTAATTATGCTAACGACTATCAGACAGATGAGAACAGTAATTAAAAAATGAGTTGATAGATAAATGAAATAAAACCAAGGAAAAATGATGTATAAATATTCAGTTACTATTTTTGCATTGCCTGTACAAAGGTCGTGAGAACATAACATTTAAACGACCTTAGTCTGTACTCTTCTATTTGTGGTTGCAGGGGCCGAGTCACAGCTCCTAGCCCCGCCTCTTCGGTGGTCGCTGCTAGGACCACTCTCTCCCTGCTCCAAGTGTTTTATCGTACCACTCTTTAAATCTGTGTATGGTTCCTGCCTCCACTACATCACTTTCAAGATTGTTCAACTTCTTGACAATTCTTCGACTGAAGAAATGCTTCCTAACATTCCTGTGATTCATCTGAGTCTTCAGCTTCCAGTTGTGATCCCTTTTTGCTGTGTCCCATCTCTGAAACATTGTTCCTATCTACCTTGTCAGTTTCTCTCGGTATCCTTCCTGTTCTCCAGTGTCGTCAGGTAGGTTTCCCTTAACCTCTTCTCGTAGGACATAGCCCTTAACTCCGGGACTAAGTCTTGTTGCAGAGCTGTGTACTGTACTCACCTAATTGTGGTTGCAGGGGTCGAGACTCAGCTCCTGGCCCCGCTTCGCTGTCTGCTACTGGGTCTCTGCTCTCCCTGCTCCATGAGCTTTATCATACCTTGTCTTAAAACTATGTATGGTTCCCGCCTCCACTATATCGTTC
>WNWK01000803.1:0-42500 GCA_009830355.1 Cherax destructor
CCTGTTGTGGAAGATATTGTGGCATTGGGGAACAGCCTGGGGTTGGAGGTGAGGGGTGAGGAGCACAGGGTAGAGCTAACAACTGAAGAGCTGCAAGAGCTTCATCTGGAACAGCAACAGACCACAGTTGAGGTTATTGCTTCACAGGAGGAGGGGGAGAGAGAAAGGAGGTGCCTTCTTCAGTGCTTAAGGAGATGTGTATAAAGTGGAATGAGTTGCAGACATTTGTTGAAGGACACCACCCTGAGCAAGCTGAAATGAGCCTTCTGTGCAACCACTTCAGTGACAGAGCCATGTTGTACTTCAGGAAAGTGTTGAAGAGTCGCCAGAAACAGAGGACTGTGGACAGTTACTTCACCAGGAAGGGGTCTAGTGACTCTCAAGCTGGTCCTAGTGGCATTAAAAGACCAAGAAAGGAAGTAACCCCAGAGAGGGACTTGTTACCTGAAGTCCTTTTGGAGGAGATTCCCTTCCAACCACTAACTCCCTGCCCCTGTCATCATCCCTATCTTCCAGATGCCTGCAACTCTTCAATAAATGTAAGTAAATGTATATATACATATATAGTATTTTTTTTTTTTTATTTAGTACATGTATGTGAATATTTTTGGGTGGAACGGATTAATTGTATTTACATTATTTCTTATGGGAAAAAAGGTTTTGAATTACGTAAATTTCGTGTTAAGTAATAGCTCCTGGAACGGATTAATTACGATAGTCGAGGGACCACTGTATCCTTATCACTGTCCGTGATCTGTCCTGAGTTACTCTTAAGTGGGCCTATCTTGTCCCTAATCTTACTTCTGTATACCTGAAATAACCCTTTTGGGTTAGTCTTCGAATCCCTTGCGACCTTAGCCTCATAATTCCTTTTTTTCTTTTCTTATTCCTTTTTTTATTTCTCTTTAATTGAAAATATTGATTTCTTATCTGTTCATCCCCTCTTTTGATATGCCTATATATGCCTCTCTTTGACCAATGAGGTGTTTTAATCTATTGTTCATCCATTTAGGATCATTTTTATTAGATCTAATTTCCCTACTCGGAACAAAAGTTGTCTGGGCAGCTAGAACTAAGCTCTGGAAAACGTCATATTGGCAACCAAAACCACCTACCTGACCCATAGTCAGGTCATCCCAATTTAGCCCACCTAGGTAATTTCTCAGCCCCATGAAGTCGGCTAAGCGAAAGTCTGGAACAGGGACTTGATTGCAGTTACCTGGGTAATTCCATGATATATTGAAACTAAGTGATTTGTGATCGCTTTCCCCAAGCTCTTCATTAACCTCAAGATTATTAATTAGTGATTCTTTGTTGGCAAGAACCAAATCAAGCAAGTTGCTACCTCTAGTTGGTTCTGTCACAAACTGTTTTAAAAAACAATCCTGAACCGTATCAAGAAAGTCACTAGACTCAAGATTACCTGTCACATTGTTCCAATCAATTTGTCTAAAGTTAAAATCTCCCATTAACACAACATTTTCATATCTAGACGCCTTATGAATTTCATCCCATAGCAGCTTACTGCGCTCCCTATCCAGGCTTGGGGGCCTGTAAATCACACCCAAAATTATTTTTTCACGACAATCGAGAAACTGTAGCCAAACAGATTCTGTGTCCGATGTTTCTAATCTTAAATCTGTCTTGTTTTCATTGTTCCCCAAGCCATAGTCCACCAGCTCAAGTCATTCAGTCTCCAATTTTACCCAGACTTTGAGCATTTTCCATGACTTTATTAACACATTAACCCCTTGAGGGTCCAGACCCCCAATCTGAAAATTGTCTGCAGGGTCCAAGAATTTTAAAAAAAAAAAAATTATTTTTTCTTATGAAATGTTAAAGAATCTTTTTCTGAAGGTAATAAAACAAAAAAAACAAAATTTGATAGAAAACTGGCAAAATTATGCTATCATGGATTTTGTTGTGTAAGCAATGTTTACGCATTGGCGATTTTGCCAATTTTGACGCCTATTTTAGGCCAATTACATTGTTCCAATCAACCAAAATCATAGCTATTTTGCTAGTATGCCTTCTATTTTATTGACTGAATACAAGAAACCACCAGATCAACTATTTTAACTACCCAATAAAGTGATCAGAAATTGGTAATTTGGCCAAATCCACACAAATATTTAAATATCCCAATTTCAAATTAGAGTCCAGAATAAACAATGCAGACATTCCTGGTACTAAAACAACATTTTCTCTGTTCATTAGTTATGTTTCCAGGCTTTATACATGAATTCCATTTTTATTTTTTATTCACAATATTTATTCACACCAAAAAAAAAAAAAGATTTACTTTTATGCAATATTGTAATAATTGCAAAAATAATATCAGTGCATTCGCAAATGCACATTAGACCTACCAGTCGATGTGTATTGGACATGTGAAGTAATTTGTTTACTCTTGAACATCTGCAAAAATCGAAAATTTCTGCTACTTTAAGCTCAATTTCAAGCTATTTTCAGTCCTAAAACTAATCAAAATAATCTTTATTTCTGTAATATATCTTCCATTCTATGAAATGTAATCAAGACACCATGAATATACCCATAAACACCATACAAAAATACACCACAAAATTGTTGTTTTAAACCAAAAACACAGTCACAGTTTTTTCTCATTATGCACTGCATGCTGCAGGATTTTTTTTTATATGGTGCACACTTACTATATAGACCCATTTTCTCATATCTAGGCCAAAATTTACTACTCACAGCTTATATGAGTGAGCTGAGCTCATCACATAGTACTATGGCATGGATCCCGGCTTTAACCCTTTGGGGGTCCTAGGGGTCTCTCTGAAACTCGTTCTCAGGGTCCACGAATTTAAAAAAAAAAAAAATATTTTTTCTTATGGAATGATAATCTTTTTCCGATCATAACGCCACAAAAATTATGAAATTTGATCAAAAACTAATTGAATTATGCTTTCGCGAAGTTAGTGGTAGCCATGACATTTACGCATCGGCGATTTCGCCCACTTTTGAGCCCTATTTTCGGCAAATTCCAATGTTTCAGTCTACTAAAATTATAGCTATTTCGCTAGAACTCCATTTCTTCTATCGATTGAGTACAAGAAACCGCCTATTTACCAAATTCAACTACCCAAAATAGTGGTCAGAAAATGGCAATTTGGCCAATTTCACACAAATTTCAAACGATGCCAATTTCAAAATAGGGTCCATAATAAACAAGGCAGACATTCTTGGGACTAAATAACATCTTCCTGTTCATTAGTCACGTCTCCAGGCCCCTCTTACATTACTTTTGCTTTCCATTTTGAATTTTTATTCTCACAAAAATAGAAGATTTACTGTTATGTATACAACTGCATCACTGTAAAAATGGTATAAATAATATCAGCGCACTTGTACAAGAATATTAGACTCTCCAGTTGATGTGTATTGGACGCATGGTGTGATTTGTTTACTCCTGAACATCAGGCAAAATCGAACATTTTCGCTACTTTGCGCTCAGTTTCAAGGTACTTGTCCTCGTGAAACCAGTCAAAATTATCTCTATTTCTGTAATATATCATCTATTCTATAAAATGAGACTAAGAAAACGAGAATACAAGCATAAATACCATACGAAAATAGACTGCAAAATCGCTGTTTTAAACCAAAAATACGGTCAGAGTTTTTTTCCTCATTATGCACTGTGTGGTGCAGGAATTTTTTTATACTGCGCACACTGACCGCACAGACCCATTCTATCACATCTAGGCCTAACAGCCTGTTTCTGTTTGATTTGAGGGCGCTAGAATTTAGGAGTACTAGTATGTCAATAACCACAGTGCGTAAAACGTACTTGTACGACCATAACCCCGAAAGGGTTAAACACACAGAACAACGGCATGGACCCCTCAAAAGATTAAAAATGCAATTAACAATGGCTACTAAAGAAAGTGGTGGTGCCAAGGGAAAACATGTGGTTCTCAGTATGAAGCAGAAAATTAAACTAATAAAGTAGGCTCGAGTCTGATGTCTCAGTGACATGAGTATGTGAGGAATATCATGTCTGATATCCGTAGCAGCAAGAACAAACTTACAGACTATGCTTTTAGTGTAGTGTAGATAATAGTGGAGCTTTACGGATCCACTATCGATCACAGCAGTTTACATTTCAAATCTTCATCATGAAAAGGTAACTAAAATTACTGTAAATTACATAGAGTACAGTGGTCCCTCGGTTTTCGTGCATCTCCAAACTCGAACATTTATGTAAGTGTATTTTCATAAGTGCTATTGCAAGTGTATTTTTGGGGGTCTGAAATAGACTAACCTACGTGACATTATTTCTTAAGGAAGTAAATTCGTTCGGTAATGGCACTTGAGCAGCATTCTGGAACGAATTTTCGGCGAAAACCAAGGGACCACTGTACTATAAAATTACTATACAGTACTATAAAATTATTATACAGTACAGCACTATACTGTAGTACTACAGGTTACAATACCCGTATTCATAGGGTCTGGTTGCTATCTGCATCAGTGGACCAAGTCTGCTAGTTCAGAAGACAGCCGGGCAATTGTGAAGAATTAATCTCACAATTCGGAAGTTTCAGACAATCGACAACATCGTTCATCCCTTCCCTGTATTATTCTGTTAATGAGGGGGATTCACTATACTATGGCGCTACAAATTTTTCATATTTGAATTTGGTGACATGACAATTTGAAAAAGTTACCAAAAATGACTGATATGAAATGACTGCTACAAATGAAGTGAATCAATTGCCTAACAGGTGTAAGCTATGGGGTAAGAAAGATAAGAGAGAAGATTTTGTTCAGATTTTAAACCCGGGAGGGTTAGCCACCCAGGATAGCCCAAGAAAGTCAGTGCATCACATAGCAAATTGCTTCTAAATTTATTAATATCCCTATGATGTGTAGCAATGTTGATTTAACAAGGAAATGCAAGTGTTCATATGGTTATGTCAATATTAACAAAGATCTGTACTACTGTATCAGTTTTGTACATACAGTAGATCGTCATTTAGCACGGTAGTTACGTTCCTGAAAATGTCGTGTTAGATAATTTTTTGTTATATAATTTAAAGAACTTATGGGAAAAATAGGGTTCGGTTCCTGGGAGTCCCCAAAAAGCCAAATAAGTTTTTTTTAGACCAACAGATCTTACAAAAATAAAAGTGAATATGTAATTGTAGTTCATTATCGTGATGTATTATGTTGTTTTTACTGCTTAAGACTACAAATGTAATAGAAATAATAGTATTTACCTTAAACTGTGGGTGCTGGTGTTTGTGGATGATTGTGAAGAGAGTGGAGAGTTATGCTGTGGCCCTACTGGGCTGAGGTGGATAGTAGAGGTTCTGGAACTGAAGTCGATGGTTGTACTGAGTGTCTAATTTTAAGTCATTCAGTAAGTCAGTCAAGTCATTCAGTAAGTCATTCAGTCAAGTCATTCAGTCAAGTCATTCAGTCAGTCAAGTCATTCAGTCAGTCAAGTCATTCAGTCAGTCAGTCATAGTCAGTCATTCAGTCAAGTCATTCAGTCAGTTCAGCATTCAGTCAGTCAGTTCTTCAGTCAGTCAAGTCATTCAGTCAGTCAAGTCATCAGTCAGTCAAGTCTTCAGTCAGTCAAGTCATTCAGCGTCAGTCAAGTCATTCGAGTCAGCTCGTCAGTCAAGTCATTCAGTCAGTCAAGTCATTCAGTCAG
Source organism: Cherax destructor (assembly GCA_009830355.1). Lineage (NCBI taxonomy): Eukaryota > Metazoa > Arthropoda > Malacostraca > Decapoda > Parastacidae > Cherax > Cherax destructor. Next base: position 5,690 of record WNWK01000803.1, read on the forward strand.
TCAAGTCATTCAGTCAGTCAAGTCTTCAGTCGCAGTCAGTTCAGTCACGTCAGTCAGTCCAGTCAGCAAGTCATTCAGTCAGTCAAGTCATTCCAGTCAGTCAGCAGTCAGTTCAGCAGTCAGTCAAGTCATCAGTTTAGTCAGTCAAGTCATTCAGTCAGTCAAGTCATTCAGTCAGTCAAGTCATTCACCAGTCAGCGTCAGTCAAGTCATTCAGTCAGTCAAGTCATTCAGTCAGTCAGTTCTGTCAGTCAGCGTCAGTTCATCCAGTCAGTCAGTAGTCATTCAGTCAGTCAGCAGTTCAGCAGTCCAGTTTCAGCGTCAAGCCTTCAGTCAGTCAAGTCATTCCAGTCAGTCAAGTCATCAGTCGCCGCTCCAGTCAGCCGTCATTCAGTCAGCGTTGTCAAACCGTCAGTCATCGTCAGTCAGTCATTCAGTCAGTCAGTATTCAGTCAGTCCAAGTCATTCAGCGTCGTCAAGCTCAGTCAGCCGCCGTTGTCCAGCCGTCAAGTCATTCAGTCAGCAGCTCGGGTCAGTCAAGCTTCCAGTCAGTCAAGCTTCAGGGGCCGTTCAGTCAGCCGTGCAGTCAGTCAGTCAGTCAGTCAAGTCATTCAGTCGTCAAGTCATTCAGTCAGTCAAGGGCTCCAGTCAGTCAGTCATTCAGTCAGCCGTCTCCAGTCAGTCAAGCATTCGTAGCCCAGTCAGCAAGTCATTCAGTCAGTCGTCATTCAGTCAGTCAAGTCATTCAGTCAGTCAAGTCATTCAGTCAGTCAAGTCATCAGTCCAGTCAAGTCATTCATTTCAGTCAAGTCAGTTCCAGTCAGCTCAGGTATTCAGTCAGTCGCTATTCAGTCAGTCAGCTTGCCAGTATCAGTCAGTCCAGTCAGTCAGTCATCAGTCAGTCAGTCGTCGTCTAGTCAGTCAGTCAGTCAGCGGTCAGTCAGTCAGTCAGTCAGTCAGTCAGTCAGTCAGTCAGTCACACAAACTTATGTTTACCTCTTTTTAGTGTACAAAGTAACACTTCATTACGGCCACGGGTTATGTCTTGTCTAATATCTTTGTTTTCTTCGTTAATTCTAAGACTTAAATGCTTATAGTGTACCTTTTCTTGCCACTTTGAGCAACACTTTGATTGCTTGGCAGATACAAGATATAGTAATTTAAAGATCAAAACACAATTCACTCTCTCTCATTCTTCACAAACACAGCTGGCTTGTAGCAGAGGACTTTATTTTGACGCATATGAAATACGTACGAATGCTGGGATGGTGGGGTCCGGGGTGGCTGGGGAAGGCCAGTGGTGTCCGCTGAACCACAACAAGGTGGCTGCTTGTGGGAATGGTTATTTGTTTTTCCTTCCCGCAAACTGTAAGTAAGTTTATTCAGGTATACACAGATACAGTTACGAAGATTCATACATAGCAGCATATGTGTAGAGAACCTAGATAACCCAAAAGTCAGAGTGACTTATTTCCATTGTCTGACTTTTTTGGGTTATCCTAGGTTCTCTACACATATGCTGCTATGTATGATAATCCATGTAACTGTACTTACCTAATTGTGGTTGCAGGGGTCGAGATGCAGCTCCTGGCCCCGTGTATCTGAATAAACTTTACTTACAGTTTGCGGGAAGGAAAAACAAATTCCCTTTTCCTCTAAAAACGAGGATTGGGCTTACACTTGAAATCAGCTGATGCATTACCGAAAAGGAGCAAGGTGAAGCGATCCTTTGCTGTCTTGAAGTCTGGTGCACTTTTCTCTTGCTGACTAATATAAGTTCGTGTTGGCATTTTCTTCCAGAAAACACTTCTCTCGTCAGCATTAAATACTTGATGTGGCTCATAGCCACCCTCAGTAGGATCCCCACTGACTCAATGGTTTAACCCACCGCGGGTTACCGTGCGTTCAAAAATTTTCCCACTCCCGTGAACCGTGTAATACGTCGTGCTAGATAATAATGTGCCGCAATTCTTCAATTGTGCAATACCCGTAACGTGTAACATAATTTCGTGCTAAATGACGGTCTACTGTATCAATAAAGTACTAAATTTTTTAATATAGAGATCAAAATACCAGACATATGCAAATTTCCTAAATTTGCTTGCAACAGGTAAATGAACTATAAATATAATTCCAGATGTACTCCTGTAAAATCTTTTGGGGCCTAGTTCCTAGGCCTTTTTTGTATCCACATGCTCTTGCGCTACCGTCCACAGGATGGCTACACGGTGCACAATAAACTAGCCATTTCAGCAACATTATCTAATCTACTTTTTAAGTCATATATACTGCATACCTTCACATTCCACACAGGATGCATTACAGCAGCCTGTCACAAACTGAACATATAAATGAGGGATACAGATCCCATGTTAAAATAAGGTAAGCTTTATAAAGGAAATCTGCAAATAGTTTATAAACAGTAGCACTGTATGTGTGCAATGATTCTGAGGGCAAAGATGTTTTAGGCATATAACAATGGTGGGAGGTATAGTGTCTGCACTCTGAAGAAGGGGTGGGGATACTTGCAGTTTTGAACTGTAGTATCGGTACCCCTCTGGCAAGATAATGGAGTGAGTGATGGTGAAAACGTTTCTTCCTTTTTTAAGTCACCCCTATATCGGTGGGAGTAAGCCGGTGTTAAAAAAAAAATTAACCCGAGATAACCCAATAAATGAGGAATCTGTCCAGGTAGACAATGGCAATAACCATTAAGTGGGAATAAAGACACTGGTAGCAGAGAATTCTTTTTAATACTGTACATTTTGCACAAGGCTAAACTTTATCAAGTATGTTGTATTAAAAAAGGATTCTCTGCTCGTATGTGAGAGAAGCAATTTAATGTTACACACTGTACCTCCCACCGCTCCTCCCTTCCTTCACCAGACATGGCTCCATCGTTTAGTGAAGGAATAGAGGTTGTATCTCATTTTACAAGTGCATAATACAAAAGATATGAAAAATTTTCAAAATATCAAGAGATATCACATCTTTTCCTAGGTAGTAGGTTGGTAGACAGCAACTGCCCAGGGAGGTACTACCGTCCGGTCAAGTGAGTGTAAAACGAAAGCCTGTAATTGTTTTACATGATGGTAGGATTGCTGGGGTCTTTTTTCTGTCTCATAAACATGCAAGATTTCAGGTACATCTTGCTACTTCTACTTACACTTAGGTCACGCTACACATGTACAAGCATATATATACACACCCCTCTGGGTTTTCTTCTATTTTCTTACTAGTTCTTGTTCTTATTTCCTCTCTCCATGGGGAAGTGGAACAGAATTCTTCCTCCATAAGCCATGTGTGTCATAAGAGGCGACTAAAATGCCGGGAGCAAGGGGCTAGTAACCCCTTCTCCTGTATATATTACTAAATGTAAAAGGAGAAACTTTCCTTTTTCCTTTTGGGCCACCCTGCCTCAGTGGGAAATGGCCGACGTGTTGAAAGAAAGATAGACCACAACTTTTGTTTGTTATTGTTGGGTTGAAGGGTTGTGATGGCCCTTAGACCACTGACTTGCTTTGACTACAGAAGAACATGAATACTGTAATACAGATCAAATATAGTGACTACAGTAGCAAAAATGTGACATGATGCATGACAATTGACACAGCAAGACAGCCTGACATAATATACCTGTAGTACTGTTATTGTTATATTCATGAGAAGCACTAAATTCATAGGGGGTCATAAAGCACCTGATGAAACAGGAGGTAATCAGGTTTCAATCAAGGTCAAATCTATTTTAGTCATGTCACATCTCTCTCTCTCTTGTCATTCTTTCTTCCTATGAAAATCATGTCTTGTTACTAGTGGCTGTAATAATGACATGAAACATATTATTTAGGTCAATATCAGTAAATCTGATAGCTAAAAAAATAATTAGAGAAACAAATAACAATCTTAAATGACCAACTTAACAGTATGCCCGGGAGACTAGTTCCTACCAGAGAACATGCCTCCCATCCAGGTAATATTGGGAATTATTTTTTTTTTCAATACGTCGGCCGTCTCCCACCGAGGCAGGATGATCCAAAAAAAAGAAACACACTCGCCATCATTCAACATTTTCACCGTCACAGGTTGGTAGACAGTAACCACCCAGGAAGGTATGTACTACTGTCCTGCCAAATGAGTGTAAAACAGAAACCTGTATTTGTTTTACATAATGGTAGGAGTGTTTTTTTTTTCTGTCTCATAAACACAAGATAACAGGTTTATCTTGCTACTTTTACTTACACTTAGGTCACACTACACATGCATGTACACGTTTATGTATAAACACTCATCTGAGTTTTCTCTGATTTTTTCTTAATAGTCCTTGTTCTTATTATTTTTCCTTTCATATCTAAGGGAAAGTGGAATAAGAAACTTTCCTCCGTAAGCCATGCATGTTGTAAAAGTCAACTAAATGCCGGGGAGCAATAGGCTAGTAACTCTTTTCCCGTATAGCATAGCTTACTAAAAATATTGTTATGCTCTATTAACTGGGAAGCACTGAACCTGTAGGGGGCATACAACCCCTAGAGAATATGAGGCAATCAGATCTGATCCAAGGAATGGGAAGGCAGTGCTAATCCTTTGGATCTATGAGTCACTTAATGACAGCAAGCCACCCTCCTTTACCCTGAAAGTATATCAACATGAAGATGATTTACCTTCTTTGCATTGACAGTTGGCATTATGCATTGCAATGGAATGCAACATGTCAACCTACCTTACTGAGGATTTGCAAGTAAATAATAACTAATATATGATGTGAACCATATGAATATAAGACAAAGGTTTAGTAGAAATAAGAAAAACTGTACCAAAAGTTTGTGTACAATCATGATCCAATGCACCATTTTTTTTACTAAAATATAAGGTTTTTATATACATCAGACACATTGTAAAGCGAGATACAAAATTATTTGCACTAAAAATCCCATTAATCTAGAGCTCTTGAGTATTGCTATATTCATGGGGAAACACTAAACCCATTGGGGTTACACAGCACCAGGTATATGGAAGGTACAGTAATCAAGTTAAATCCAAGGTAAGAATAGCTCCAATTTCTTGGACCAAGAACCCTACACCAGCATCAAGGCATTCTCCCTTGAAGAGTCAAAAGCTGTGGAATTAAATTACTTTTTATGCAGAAGACCTTTAAACAAAAGATTTGTGGCTCAGAGCTCCAAGAGTCACAGAGGAATGTAGCTGGAAAAAATACGAAGGTTTACTGAAATTGAATGACAGCACACTGTAAATCATTTTTATAAAAACAATGCTTAAAAATCCATAGCTTACACATGAATAAAATAAAAGAAAAACTAACCACGTCTTCATCGGTGAGATCTAAAGTCTCCCATCTAAAGCCATCTGGTAGGTTATAAGGCTCTTGCTTGATCTCAGATACAGGTTTCTCTTCTTCAATAGCTTCATTAACATCTTCCCCTATATCTTCACCTAAAACAAAGTTTTATTCATCAAATTATAATTAAATGCTGAAGGTTATGTCATAAATATCACACCCAGAGTAACATGGAAACTTTTACCATTAAAATCTACCGCCTTGCCATTAAGACTGGCAGCTTATTAAATGATCAGCTGTTTTCATGAAGTACAACTGAAAGAAAAAACTAGATCCACTAAAATAATTGTGTATAACATACAAATAAAAGATTGAGAATATCGGTGTTTAACTCTAATTTTATAAACAATTTGACATTATTAGGAATGCTTCGAAAATAATTTGACAACAAACTCCAAGGTGGAAATAAAAGTGTACTGCCAACAGTAATGAAGAAAAGACAGGAGCAGAGCACTGTAATAATGCTTTCACTCTATACACATTGTCTCAATAAAAGCTTGCTCTGCACTTGCATCGTTTCTTCATCTGTCTAAACTCTATAATGCCATGGCTTATTCCATGTCCTGTATTGTACATATTTCCTCCTATAAACATTCAGAAATCCTAGGTCTCATTTTGATCATTGTCTGATCACTGGCTGGAAAGGAACCCGGTATTAAAAAGGAAAATGCTAGTGGAGAAAAAGAGGATTAAAGACATTCAGGGAGGAGGCCTGGCCTTCCACGCTGCAACATCCCATGAAACTAACAGCAGCGCACTAGAAAATTCAATAGGTAAATGTGCCACAGGTGTAGCCATAAAGTCAGCTCTTCAGTAGAGGCTGAAAGATGGTCTATAAGGAAAGCCAAATATACAGAGCCTTTATATATACTCCACGTTTTACTTTCTGTCCATGCTGGAGTTACATGTTCAAGGTGTGTGACATTTACAACATGTCCTTTTATAATGAAACCTTTTCTGTTATACACATCATATAGCAAGTAATTATGATGCCTGTGAGAGAAACAATATTAACCCCAATAGCCAACCGAGATTAAATTAACTTAAATAGCCATAGAAGTAAAGAAACTACTACTGGATATTGACAAAAAGCAATAGGACCAGAAAGCATCTTCCGGGGTCTTAAGTGAATGTGCAGAGGAACTTAGCTGTCCAATTTCAGAAAAATGTTTGAAATTTCATTACAAGCTAAACTGGCAGGCAAATAAAAGCAGAAAAAGAACAGCTGCATTCCATTGCTTCTCAACAACTTGCAATTAGTGAGAAGCAGCAAGAGCAATAATGCGAGTTATTGATATTCCAAATAAATTAAAAATAAAAATTTTCCACAATTTAGTGCACAGTTTTATAATACATCTACATTTCCCAAGAATTTTATCCTATACAATACTTAAATTACTGAAAACACCTGCACTAATATAGTGTGAATTTAATGCCCATGCTTGGTAAAGCCACACTATGTACTTGACTCTTTTCTTTTTTAGGTTGCCCTGGGATAATAATTAGTAGAAAATAGTTTTACAGTGGAATCTCGTTTGTCGAATGCCTTACTTATTGAACAAATCAGTTTTCGAATAAGGAATTCGAGAAAAAATGTCCTGGTTTTTGAACGTGCTCTTGGTTGTCGACGGACAACACGAATGGGACAAAGCGGCTCGCCAGATAATGAGTAGACAGCGTGGGTCTCAGTCAGTACAGCCACTAACTCACGTGCTGTAAACATCTCGAGCTTTTGCATCTTGTGAACTTTTTGTTATTTCGTGGTTTTGGTGCAAAAATTTTTGTTTTTTTGTTTTGTTTTATTGTACATAGTAGTACAACATCTCCATGGGGAAGTGGAACAGAATTCTTCCTCCGTAAGCCATGCGTGTCGTAAGAGGCGACTAAAATGCCGGGAACAAGGGGCTAGTAACCCCTTCTCCTGTACTATATATTACTAAATGTAAAAGGAGTAACTTTAGTTTTTCCTTTTGGGCCACCCCGCTTCGGTGGGAAACGGCCGACGTGTTGAAAGAAAGAAAGAAGTAGTACAACACCTAGGTAGTAGGTTGGTAAACAGCAATTACCCAGGGAGGTATACTACCGTCCTGCCAAGTGAATGTAAAACGAAAGCCTGTAATTGTTTTACATGATGGTAGGATTGCTGGTGTCTTTTTTCCGTCTCATAAATATGCAAGATTTCAGGTACGTCTTGCTACTTCTACTTACATTAAGGTCACACTACACATGCATATACATACAAGCATATATATATATAGTACACACCCTTCTGGGTTTTCTTCTATTTTCTTACTAGTTCTTGTTCTTTTCCTCTTATCTCCATGGGAAAGTGGAACAGAATTCTTCCTCTATAAGCCATGCGTGTCGTAAGAGGCGACTAAAATGCCAGGGCCACCCCGCCTTGGTGGGATACAGCCGGTGCATTGAAAGAGAAAGAGTAGTACAACAACATCAGTAAATGGAATCAGTCACTGAAATCATTAATGAATAATATGTGTGTGTGTAGACGAGAAGGCAGAAAATACAAGGAAAAACAGATTCTAAATATCTAGACTTTCCAGTTAAGTTTGAAAGAATTAATACCGTAATATATGACACAATAATTTAAGTTTTAAAAAGTATATAAATATCTACTTTAACTTTTTCGGTGTTAGTCCCCATTACAGTGGACCCTCGGTTAACGAAATTAATCCGGTCCAGGAGCTATTACTTAATCTGAATCTTTCGTTATCTGAAACCTTATTTCCCATAAGAAATAATGTAAATACAATTAATTGTTCCACAAAAAAAACACTCAAAAAAAAAAAACAATAACATTTACTTACCTTTATTGAAGAGTTGCAAGCATCTGGAAGGTAGAGTTGCTGACAGGGGCAGGGTGTTAATGGTTGGAAGGGAAATCCCTCCAAAAGGACTTCAGGTAACAAGTCCCTCTCTGGGGTTACTTCCTTCTTTTTCTTTTAATGCGATGCTACATCCATGCCTGCTACACTCCCTGCATGCCTGCTACACTCCCTGCATGCCTGCTACACTCCTGCATGCCTGCTACACTCCCTGCATGCCTGCTACACTCCCTGCAGGCCTGCTACACTCCTGCAGGCCTGCTACACTCCCTGCATGAATGCTACACTCCCTGCATGAATGCTACACTCCCTCCATGAATGCTACACTCCCTCCATGAATGCTACACTCCCTCCATGAATGCTACACTCCCTCCATGAATGCTACACTCCATCCATGAATGCTACACTCCATCCATGAATGCTACACTCCCTGCATGAATGCTACACTCTCTGCATGAATGCTACACTCCCTGCATGAATGCACATCCTCATGAATGCTACACTCCCTGCATGAATGCTACACTCCCTGCATGAATGCTACACTCCCTGCATGAATGCTACACTCTCTGCATGATTGCTACACTCTCTGCATGAATGCTACACTCCCTGCATGAATGCTACACTCCCTGCATGAATGCTACACTCCCTCCATGAATGCTACACTCCCTCCATGAATGCTACCACTGGGGTGCCACTAGGAAGCTTCTTTGGACCCATGGTGACTTATTTCACAGTGACAATCACTAAACCACCAAAAAAGACACCAAATATATTGTGAATCTTTGAAAGAGCGCGCTAGGTAATGTTCTCTCAATGGTAAACAACGCTTCACTGGTGTCCTGCGCTTGCGCGGAGCAGGCGGACACGTCTAATACCTTTCGGTAACCGAGGAATTTTTCGCTAACCGATTCCGAAAAAAGCTTACGTTTTCCGAAACTTTCGTTAACGGGACCTTTCGTTAACCGAGGGTCCACTGTATATAATGGCATTGAAGCCAGTGTCGGTCCCATAGTATGATGCCATAAGCTCGGCTCACTCAGATGAGCTGTGAGCAGTAAATTTGGGCCTAGATATGAGAGAATGGGTCTATGCGGTAAGTGTGCACCATATAAAAGAATCCTGCAGCACGCAAGAAATACAGTGGTACCTCGAGTTACGAGCATAATTCGTTCCAGATGGCTATTCAAGTGCCGATACTGAAGGAATTTGTTCCCATAAGAAATAATGAAAATTAGATTAATCAATTTCAGACCCCCAAAAATACACTTACAAAAGCACCTACAAAAATACTTACATAACTGTTCGAGTTGGGAGCTGCTCGTAAGTAGAGGTACCACTGTAATGAGAAAAAACTGAGACCGTGTTTTTGGTTTAAAACTGTTACTTTGTGGTGTATTTTCGTATGGTTTTTATGGTTGTATTCTCGGTTTCTTTGTCTCACTTGATAGAATGGAAGATACATTACAGAAATAGGATGATTTTGATTAGTTTCAGGACTGAAAGTAGCTTGAAATTGAGATCAAAATAGCAGAAATGTTATATTTTTGCTGATATTCCAGAGTACATAAATGACGTTACTTATCCAATGCGCGTCCAACTGGCCGGTCTAACAAGATTTCATGAATGGGTTGACATTATTTATACAATTACAGTGGACCCTCCGAGTAACGAGCACCTCGGAAATTGTACAATTATGTAAGTATAATATTGTAAGTGCTTTTGTAAGTGTATTTTTGGGGGTCTGAAATGGACTAACCTACTTGACATTATTTCTTAAGGGAGTAAATTCGTTCGGTAATGGCACTTGAGCAGGCTTCTGGAATGAATTTTGCTCGTTACTCGGGGGTCTACTGTATTACAATAATGCAGTAGTCTGTATAAAAGTAAATCTCCTATTTTTTGTGTGACAAATTTCAAAATGGAAAGCAAGCGTAATACAAGAGGGGCCTGGAGACGTGACTAAGGAACAGAGGAAATGTTTTTTTAGTGCCAGGAATGTCTACCATATTTATTCTGGACTATTTTTAAATTGGCAATTTTGAATTTTTGTGAAATTTGCCAAATTACCAATTTCTGATTACTTTATTGGGTAGTTGAAATAGGTCAATGGGCAGTTTCTTGTACTCATTCGAGAAAATAGAGGGAATACTAAAGAAATAGCTATGAGTTTGGACGACAGCTGGAACAATGGAATTGGCCAAAAGTAGGGCACAAAGTGGGCGAAACTGTCGATGCGTAAGTATCGGTGAACTAGAACAAGGTGCTAGTGATGAAAAGACAAAGAGAAACAACACCAGAAGGAGAGTTGCCTGACATATTATTAGAAGGTGACTCTCCTTCCAAGTACATAGTAACATACCCCCCTCCTCTCCTTCACCTCCTGCTTCCAGTATGCCATTAGCTGCTCAATGACAAGTAAGAGGCAGTTAAATTTTCTTTTACTGTACAGCATTTCAGTTAAAGTTTCTTTTAATATTCATTTTTAGTTTTATGTAATAGTTAGAACCTTTTTAATAAATTGTTATATTGTCATTTGGGGTCTGGAACGGATTAATTCTAGTATTTACATTATTCTCTAAGGAAAAACTGCTTTGGTTGTCATCCATTTTGGTTGTCGAATCAACATCTGGAACGAATTAAATTCGACAACCAAGGTTCCACTGTATACCCATTTTTACCTCCAAGTGCCAGATCAACCAGGCTGTGATGGATAAGAGAGCCAGTGAGTCACCTACAGAAACAGCCTGGTTGAAGAGGCAAACAACAGAAAAGCCTGGTCCCTGACAGGGCTGCAAGGATAGAAAAAACTCTCAAAACTGGTATCACAGGTATATCATACATTATATCAGAGATACATTGTAATAAAACATTCCCATGCCTTCTATGGTAATGTCTACTCAAAATGTAATTCAACAATTGCTGTGCATGCTGACAACTGACGATAATAACAAAGAGCAAGAAAGTGTGTAGATCATACAGAGGTATGGTGGTGAGGGTGACAAGGAAACTGCTGATGACACCACTGGGGTTTTGTGCAGTTGCTAAATACAGAATTACTCCTTGTCTCAATGCTCAACTTTATAATGAGTACACAATTCTCACAAATCCTACTATTTTTATATAATGCTCAAGTTGCATAGAACATGTATTAAAGGTTGGAGGAGGAAATTCAGGTTACACTTCAAGCTATGCTTAACATCCTCCACACAGTGGAAAGGATTATACATTATGTTGTTATAACACATTTCTATCTCTTCTATGTTGATGCTATATTTACATCTAAAACAAGTGAAAGTACAGTAGATCTCCCAAATTCATGTGATTAAGTTCCTCAAGATTCCCAAACTTATATATGTACAGTGGACCCCTGAGTAACATAAAAACTTCATTCCAGAAGCCTGCTCAAGTGCCATTACCGAACAAATTTACTCCCTTAAGGAATAATGTCACGTAGGTTAGTCTATTTCAGACCCCCAAAAATACACTTCCACAAGCACTTACAATATTATACTTACATAATTGTACGATTTCTGGGGTGTTCGTTACTCGGGGGTCCACTGTACCATTATTTCTGTCCATTTAATTATTTTTATAATCAGGTTTATTTTGCTTCATAAGCTACATCTCTCTAAATACAGCTCTACTGACAGTCATAAGAAATAATTTCCTCAAAGATTTGGGCGTAAGAAATCCAAAAAAACTATCAAAACACCATTAAAACTCAAGATAATATCAAAACACATTACATCAAATGAGCATCCCGTTCTTAAGTATGTAGTACCTGTGGAGTCCTCATTTAATAAAATGTGCAAATGTGAGAAATTCCAAAGAAGCAGTGGAGATGCAATGTGTAGCAAATATTATGCAGAGAATTTGAAGTAGTGAGATTAGAAGATAGCATAGTTACCAAAAGTATAATTCAGAGGACTGAAGAGGGATGATTGAGATGGTTTGGGCATTGAGAGAGGACAGATTAAAATAGGGTGACTAACAGGGTATATATACATAAATCTGGGGTGAAGGAGGGGGAGGGGTCATCCTAGGAAGTGTCAGAGGAAGGGAATAAAGGTGGTTTTGAGTGCTATGGGCTTGAACCTCCAACAGGCTTATGTGAGTATGTTAGATGGCTTTATATGTTGTTGGGGTGAAAGCAAAGAAATATTAATCAAGGGATTCAGGAAACCTGATAGCTGGACTTGAGTTCTGGAGGTGGGAAGTACAGTGCCTGTAATCTTGTAATCTAAAGGAAGGGGGAGAATATAGTAGCCTGGAGGGTCATTTGAATTGTGTCCATAGTACACTTCTGGCAAGACAGGTTGAATGAATGACAATGAATGTGTTTCCTTGTTTTTTGGGTTACCCAACCTCGATAAAAGATACAACATAAGACATTATATACCTACCTTACAATATTTAACCTCATGTACACTATATAATGAACAATAAATATACTACAGAATGAGAAGTACTTCAGATGGTAATACTAAATCTAATGAACATATTTATCAATGAGTAAAGAACACCAACATAAAAGTGAACGACTTTTTATAGATACAGGACAAACACATAACCCCTAGCAGATATAAACAATACTGAGGTAATATTAAACCTAATATTGTATATTCGGCAGGTAGAAAAACATGAACATAGTAACAAATTTGTACAAACGAAAATTTTATTATTAGTATGATGATAATGGAGAGGAACAACAGTAGTGAAGAGCGTAACCTCACATACAGAGTTTAGACAATGTTTTATAAGTTGCATTTGGAATTTAAAGTTACACAACCTTTGATTCTTCTAGTAAACCATCCTGGATTTTGATCCCTTTTATTTGCCTAGCTAATAAAAGAACTAATCAATTATTTATGGATATTTTTTTTAGCTCATTTATTATGATAGTATCAGGACATGAAAAGGCAAAGGTAGTGTCATCAACAAAAGTACTGACTGAGTTGTTAGGTCATTTTTAATAGGTCACTAATATAGAGAAGAAACAGGAGAATGCCCAGTATTAATACTGCCTTGAGGAACACCAATATTTACTGATGTATGAGATGCAGTAGTGTCATCATGTTTACTTGAAGCCTGTTACTTAAGTAGGATTTAATCTTGTAGAAGTGATCCCCAAGTCCATAATGCTTCAGTTATACACAACAAAATAGCAATGGCTAGTGACAATACTGACAATGCCCTTTTACAAGTAACTGTTGGTACAGTATTTCAGAATGACTGCTTCAGGAAGCAGTCACTCAAATACTGTATGTTTGGGTGATTTTATTATGGAGTCTACTTCTGAGGCAGTGACTGGTGATCCGAATAATTAGGGTAGTTGCCAATTAGAAAGTTATCAATATTGGTTTGGGCTTCAGGGATATCACTTGCAAGCTTAGTTCAGATTGAAGAAAAGCAGCAACTGAATTCACTAGCAATATCAGCAGTTGAGAGGGTCTGAATTATCTATGGAGGCTTTTTTTTTTTTTGTTCCTGTAATTTGAGAATTACCAAGTACTGTACTTTCTATGCTGCCTGAGGTTTTGTTTAATCTATTGATAGCAAATCTGTTTGGATTTTCTAATTAGACTACAAAATGTCAGACTACAAAATGTCACATTTTTTATCGATAGATCCTAGGAGAGTCACAGCTATGGTCAAGTCTGCTTATACAGTGGACCCTCAGTTTTCATGATTAATCCGTTCCAGAGAGTCTGACAAAACCCAAAAATTACGAAAACCGAAATAATATTTCCCATAAGAAATAATGTAAATCCAATTAATCCGTTCCAGAGGGAAACGAGTTTATTGTTAGGAGACATGACAAAATGCTTCAATATGATGCTAATATCAACTCTAAGGCTTATTTATCTATCACAATTCATCTAATATGACATAATAAACAATATTAATAACATAGAAACATGATACTCTAGTATGAATAAAATATGTCATTATGTATGTGACTAGTGGTAGTGGTGGTGGTGGTGGTGGTGTTGTTGCTGGTGTTTATTAGGGCCACTAACAGCATAGTGGGGGTGGCCACTAGTCACTCTGAAACACCACTAGTCACACTGAAACAATGTATGTAATTTATAAATAAGAAATATTTACACTTTATAAATAAGAAATATTTACACTTTATAAATAAGAAATATTTACACTATATAAATAAGAAATATTTACACTTTATAAATAAGAAATATTTACACTTTATAAATAAGAAATATTTACACTTTATAAATAAGAAATATTTACACTTTATAAATAAGAAATATTTACACTTTATAAATAAGAAATATTTACACTTTATAAATAAGAAATATTTACACTTTATAAATAAGAAATATTTACACTTTATAAATAAGAAATATTTACACTTTATAAATAAGAAATATTTACACTTTATAAATAAGAAATATTTACACTTTATAAATAAGAAATATTTACACTTTATAAATAAGAAATATTTACACTTTATAAATAAGAAATATTTACACTTTATAAATAAGAAATATTTACACTTTATAAATAAGAAATATTTACACTTTATAAATAAGAAATATTTACACTTTATAAATAAGAAATATTTACACTTTATAAATAAGAAATATTTACACTTTATAAATAAGAAATATTTACACTTTATAAATAAGAAATATTTACACTTTATAAATAAGAAATATTTACACTTTATAAATAAGAAATATTTACACTTTATAAATAAGAAATATTTACACTTTATAAATAAGAAATATTTACACTTTATAAATAAGAAATATTTACACTTTATAAATAAGAAATATTTACACTTTATAAATAAGAAATATTTACACTTTATAAATAAGAAATATTTACACTTTATAAATAAGAAATATTTACACTTTATAAATAAGAAATATTTACACTTTATAAATAAGAAATATTTACACTTTATAAATAAGAAATATTTACACTTTATAAATAAGAAATATTTACACTTTATAAATAAGAAATATTTACACTTTATAAATAAGAAATATTTACACTTTATAAATAAGAAATATTTACACTTATTTATAAAGTGTAAATATTTCTTATTTATAAAGTGTAAATATTTCTTATTTATAAAGTGTAAATATTTCTTATTTATAAAGTGTAAATATTTCTTATTTATAAAGTGTAAATATTTCTTATTTATAAAGTGTAAATATTTCTTATTTATAAGGTAAATATTTCTTAATAAGTGTAAATATTCTTATTTATAAGAAATATTTCTTATTTATAAAGAAATATTTCTTATTTATAAAGAAATATTTACACTTTATAAATAAGAAATATTTACACTTTATAAATAAGAAATATTTACACTTTATAAATAAGAAATATTTACACTTTATAAATAAGAAATATTTACACTTACATACCTTGGAGGAGATGCTGGCAGAGGGCGGCGTATGTTGTCAGTGGCCCTATATACCTCCAACAACATTGGAAAAATTAGTTTCGTGTCATCCTTTTTCTATCGCTTAATAATCGCTTAACTTACTTGCTACACTGTTAATGCTACACTTCATCGCTGGCTGGCGCTATGGCCTTTATCGATTCCTGTTGCTTTAGTATCGTACATATCGCAGAATCATTGAAGAAGGCACATTCTCCCCTCTCTCTTCCTCCTCCACTTTGGTACTTTGCTACGAGTTCTTTCTTGAATTCTATCGTGTTTCTCACCTTCTTTACCAAAGGGCTGGCACTAGGAGCTTTCTTTGGGCCCATGGTGGCTTATTGAGCAGTCACACAATAAACAAGCGCAAAAAACAAAGATTACGAAATGTTTCGTATGACCTTGCAGGGTAATGTTCACTTGCCAAGAAACAATGCCACACTGACTCAGAATGGTGTGGGGGAGGCTTTGTGCGCATGTGGGCACTCGGATGTGTTCCGTACAACAGACAAAACCAGAGGGAATTAACGAAAACAAGAGACTATATTTTGACGAAAAAAGTCAGTGATAACCAAAAATCACGAAATCAGAGGATAGCAAAAACGTGGGGTCCACTGTACATGTTGCCCCTGTTCATCTAACAGTAACTAGGTACATGGGTGGTGTCCAATTGTTGTGATTTGTATCCTATGGGGAAAGTGAAAGTCTTAGGGCAGGGCTTTGTGAAACATGCTTTGGATAACAGCTCTTAGCCTGTATTATTACTATTATATTTAACCCTTTAACTATGGGACGATTTTGAAAAATAAAAATATTTTTTTCTTATTGCTAGACAAAAGTTTGTCTTTCTGAATCAAATAAGACTAAAATGAGCAAAATCTTATAAAAACTTACGATTTTATGGAGTTTAATTTGATGAAAAAAAAGATCACTAATCAGCAACAGCAGCGAGTACTTATACATCAGACACAGTTAAAGGGTTAAGGGAAGTGCTACATACACAAGGGTCACACAGCAGCGAGGTAAACAGGGGCAATTAGGTTCTATCTGAGGAGGAGAAAAACATGTCCAATTCCTACGATCGATCCCCTCCTTTACTAGTATCAAGAAACTTCCCCTGAGGGGTCTTAGCCAAGACTGAACTACATAAAAAAATCTAAAACACAAGAATGAATGGGTAACAGTACTCACTTATTTTAGGGACAGGCTGTGTATTCCAGAACTGAAACTCCCGCTGATTCTGTAGCTGCATCTTCCGCATGTATCTCTCTACTTCAGGCATCAATGGTGGGACCTGAGTTCCTACACCAACCCCGCTAACCTGAGAAGTGCAAAATTGTGTCAGTATCATCTAGAGTTGAGCCCCTTTATAAACTTTCATTAATTTTGAACCTTTTTTTGTTTCATATTTATGTCCAATCTGTGACCAACTTGAGTGTGCTGTATTAGCATAACTAATAAAAGAATTCTCACATGAGCCTCCCCAAAATTTATCTAGCCCACTCAGCTTTCAAAAAAACATGGGGTTTTATCTTCTATTTCTTACTTAAGCAAATACTGTACAAAAAATCTTTTATAATACAATCACAATTTCCTGCTATAAAACAATTAATGGATTGCTATCAGCAACCTATTACTGAATAAAAATTATTTCTTTTTTGAAACGACACTGAAATTAAAAAGCAGCCAACTCAATGCGGTGAGTTCTGGGTAGTATTTTGAATGATCATAGTTACTCAGTCAAGGAAGGCTGCTGAGAGTGGCTCTTAGTGTATGTATTGCCTGTGTCTGAACAAAAATATACCACTATGGGGATCAAATTTAATTCTCATTCCACAGGCACTGTATGATCCATAGGGGTTTAGTTTTTTAAGGGTATATAACAACAAATCTTAATCAACACTCTCACCATTCTCTGATCTATCCACCAGTTCTCCAGCACAAGTTCTACACTAACATCTAGTCAATGCCTACAAAATAAAGTTCCCTCCCTCCTAATAAATTTATTTTCTTCCATTACAGCATGTTTTTATATCCTAACCTTTTCAAGCACATTGAGACAACAAACCACAGAAAGGATGGTGTCTGAACCCATGGCAAGCAACTCCTAAAAAAAATTCACAGGCCAGTGTTAACCACTCGGCAAGCTGGTCAAGTGGTTAACACACTGACCTGTGAGTTTTAGGGGACTCACTTATCATGGGATCAAACCCCACTGGTTCCCTGACTTGTTTGCAATCATGTTACTACGATTTCCTGAGTACTGAGACTAACCTTGGTAAGCCCACTGGTACTGGGCTCTGCTTCCCCATTTACCACAGGTGCTTCATTAACAACAGGTGCCTCAGTCACTTCCTTAGATTCTTTGGATTTCATTTTCTTGTTTTTCTTCCTGTGGGGGAACATTTAAATAGCTAAAACTCAGCAAGTTAAAACATAGTTCAATCATTTTAATCAGTACTGTAATTTGATCAGTAATTTTAGCTCTTTCTTCAAACAGGTAACCACATCTTGGCATGCTGCAAAATATGAAATGCTGTGAATAAATAAAGTAAAAAAAATAAATTATAATTTTTTTTTTATTAACACATTGGCCTTCTCTCACCAAGGCAGAGTGGCTCGAAAGAAAAACTTTCATCATCATTCACTCCATCACTGTCTTGCCTAAGGCGCGCTTACACTACAGTTATAAAACTGCAATATTAATCTAATGGCTTATAGACTACTTAATACTAGAGAAATTGATTGAGCTTGTTTTAGTTAAACATTAGTTATAACAGTTAATGAATTTACTTGAATTACAATCTCGGGATATTACAGTGTGACAAGTGTTTTGTAGGATGTTTACATCAATAGTAAATATTAAAATTATATTATAGGAAAAATACAATGAGGATTGTTGAAAGTATAGTTTACACTATGATTATTTATTTTAGGGTGAATAGGTGGTGAGTAGGTGGTTTTTGAGAAGAGTTTTAAATTGATGTTCAGACCGGGTTATTTAAGTATTTACTGGTAGTAAATTCCAGATTTTGGGTGATATGGACTCGGGGTATATCAAAAAGTGATCTGTGTCTTGTGTTATGGTCATGGGTCCTGTTAACACCCCTCCTTCAGAGTGCAGACTTCCCATCTCCAGGACTCAAGTCCAGCCTGCCAGTTTCCCTGAATCCCTTCATAAATGTTACCTTGCTAATACTCCAACAACACGTCAAGTCCTAAAACCCACTTGTCTCCACTCGCCCCTATCTAACACACTCATGCATGCGTGAGCTTGCTTGCTTCCAGTAATAACTAACAATAATAATTTTGTAATTAATAATAATTAGTAAAAATAATTAATGGTATAGGTAGTAGGTTAGAGCCACCACCTAGGGAGGTACTGTAAATACAGTAGAACCCCCGCATCTACTGATTCAGTATCCTTGGTTTCAGTTATCCAAGGTTTACTGTGGCCCAAAAATATTTCTTAATTCTGCATAATAATGTCCCTAAAGAGCAAAAGTAGAGAAGCTGGCAGTTCTTCAAAGCCTAAGAAAAGCCATGAAGTGCTTCCCTTCAGTGAAAGAGATAATTCTCCACTTATTGTGCATAATTTATCATATATGTACTACAGTGGAACCTTGGTTTTCATTTGCCCTGGTTTTCGTTGAATTTGGTTTTCGACGACTTTTTTTGTCAAAATATTGTCCCAGTTTTCGTTTGTCACCTTGGTTTTCGTCCGCCATACCGAACGTGTCCGCCTGCCCGTGCCCACACAAAGCATCCCACGCACACATTCTGAGTCAGTCTGGCTTTGTTGGTGGTAGAGGGTGGTAGTGATGGTGGTAGAGGGTGGTAGTGATGGTGGTAGAGGGTGGTAGTGATGGTGGTAGAGGGTGGTAGTGATGGTGGTAGAGGGTGGTAGTGATGGTGGTAGAGGGTGGTAGTGATGGTGGTAGAGGGTGGTAGTGATGGTGGTAGAGGGTGGTAGTGATGGTGGTAGAGGGTGGTAGTGATGGTGGTAGAGGGTGGTAGTGATGGTGGTAGAGGGTGGTAGTGATGGTGGTAGAGGGTGGTAGTGGTTGTGATGATGGTACAGGATGGTAGTGACTGTGGTAGAGGGTGGTAGTGATGGTGGTAGAGATAACCTCTCCTCCCTCTCCCCTCCTCGCTATCTTCCATACGCTGCCTCATTATGTAGTCTGAAGGTAACTTTAGTAGTCTCTTGGGGTAATTTACCTAGGATGGTTTTGAGAAAGGTAGGGTAGTGGTCTGTGGTATTATATGTGATTATGCCTGATTTTAGAGGGGATATGGTGTTAGTCCAGATGTGGTCTAATAGGGAGGTACAAGTCTCAGAGATTCTTGTTGGTTATGTTACTGTTGGTAGAAGCAAGCAGTTGCTCATAGTGTTTGTGAATTCAGTTACTTGTGGGTCCTGATCTTGTAGGAGATTGATATTGAAGTTTCCTGTTAGTATTAAGTGGTCTTTGTTCATGTGTGCATCAGTAATCATACTTCCTAATTTTTCACTAAATTGCTGAATGTTTGACTGTGGTAATCTATAGATGTTTATAACTGTGAGAGGTTTTTGTAGATATTTGGATTTAAATTTAGATATTATATATTCTCCATGTTCATCTCTTGTGCAAGTATTGTTGATACATTCAAGCTGGTCTGAGTAGTAAATAGCTGTGCCACCACCTTGTTGGTCTGGCCTACACTTGTGTATTGCTGCTGTGTAACCAGGAATGGCATAGATACATGTAGTATTAGTATTAGGCTTTAGCCAGGTTTCAGTGAGAGCAAAGGGGTGGAAACATTGGACGTGTTTCTTTACACTGGTTGTCTATGTTCACCCATCAGTATAATGGGTACCTGGGTGTTAGTGGACTGGTGTGGGTCGCATCCTGGGACAAAACTGACCTAATTTGCGGGAAATGCTCAGCATAACAAGCGACTTTCTATATAGTAGTATGTCACTGATGTCAGCTAGGACTGTATACCTTGTACATGTACTTGTAGTAAAATGATATTTATTATTATTTTTTTTAAATGTGTTCGTAAAATAATATGCGAATACAGCATTTGAAGGATTGATACGTTTCTAGTACAACTTCAGAACCACCCTCAGAGCCCTAAGATAACCCCAGAGTGACCAAGAGCAGTGCAAACACACATTCCCGCTGTAAATCACGACAAAAATGCCTCAAAATATTTAAATGCTAACATCTGAGAGCTTCACCCAGGATCTTCTCCCCTAAACAACCCAGAGCAAAATTCCGGCTGACAGAGCAAATACCCGCGGATGAGATATTCCCCACAGGGTAATACCCATCCCCGAGGGAATACCCAGGCTAGTAATAGCACAGGGATATAACTCACGGCTTGTTATGTGATGGTTGGACGGTGTTCACCCCGTCTGAAGTGTCCTGAGCCGCCATGTTTACTGAAAATACCATCACTGTCGACCCAAGTGAGAGGCAATATGCGCCTCTCTCCTATTTATTTAAGCTTTTTATTCACTTTTATTCGACAGGAAGAGAATCCTCATGCGGGTTTTTTCATCGTTGGGGTGATGAAGCACTCGCTAGCACCCGAAGGGTCATGTGGTGGTAATTGTGCCCCCTCCCCTGTGTCAGGGAAGGAGTTGGGTGGAATGGTTATAATATAGTAATGGGTCATGCAGTCATGGTGATAGCAAGTAGTAGGTCATGCAGTTATGTGGTAGGTCATGTAGTCACGGTATTAAGTCATTGGGCTGTGGTAGATCATGCATTGTGGTTGGTCAAGCAATCATGGTAGTAGGTCATGCCTGATAACACATCACTGGGTCATTCAATAATGAGGGCAGGTCATACAATCATGGTATTAGATCATGCAGTCACGGTCGTAGGGTTATGCAATCATAGTAGTGGGTTATGCAACCATGGTAGGAGCATCATTCATTTATGAAATATCATAGGCATGGTAGTAGGTCATGCAATCATGGTAGGTCAAGCAATCATGATACTGGGTCATTCAGTCATGAAAGTAGGTCATATAATCATGGTAGTAGGTCATATAATCATGGTAGTAGGTCATATAATCATGGTAGTAGGTCATATAATCATGATAGTAAGTCACATAATCATGGTAGTAGGTCATATAATCATGGTAGTAGGTCATATAATCATGGTAGTAGGTCATATAATCATGTTGGTGCATGCAAACACAGATCATACAATCATAGTAGTAGATCAAGGTACCATGGTAGCAAGTTATGCAATCATGGTAGTATCCCACTAGAAAGTAATGCAGTCATGGGAGTGGGTGGGCAGACAGCATATACCCAGGGAGGTACTACCGTCCTGTCATACGAGGGTTAAATGGAAACCTAGTAATAAAAAAAAATAACTATTCTGGCAGATTGCTAGTCTTCTTTCTGCTTCATTAGCTGATAAATTTTTAAAAAATAGGGGGATACTTGAGGGGGGAAAAAATCGGTCGATCAAATTAATTTTCAGGACAGAAACGGTGTTAGTTTAATATCTTTATTATGCACCCCATACCCATCCTGTGGGCGGTAGTCAAAAGATTACAGAGGTACATAATGGGTCCAGGGGCTGGGCCTCAAAGTTTTGATAGCTGAGCAAGTTACAAAGGTAATGAACTCAGGTAGATCTGGTCACAATCATGACAAGTTACAAAGATATTTACAGATTACAGAGGTATATAATGGGTCAAGAAACTGGGCCAAAAAGTTCTGATAGCTGAACAAGGTACAAAGGTAATGAACTCACAAGTTACAAAGGTAATGAATCATGTAAGTAAATTTACTTACTTACGTTTATACATGGTTGCAATCAACGGTGGAAAACAGGATCCTGAAGCAGAAACCACTACTAAAGGAAACAACAAAATACAAGCGGGTGTACCTCGACCAGGACAGAATGAGAATAGAATAACAAAAACTGAAAGAGAGGATACAAATAATAATAATAATAATATCTTTATTTACAAGTACATGTACATGGTATACAGCCCTAGCTGACATGAATGACATACTACTATATAGAAAGCCGCTTGTTATGCAGAACATTTCGGGCAAATTAGGTCAGTTTTGTCCCAGGATGCGACCCACACCAGTCCACTAACTCTCAGGTACTCATTTTACTGATGAGTGAACATAGACAACCGGTGTAAAGAAACACGCCCAATGTTTCTACCCTCGCTGGGAATCGAACCCACATACTCGCCGTGTGAAGCGAGAGCTTTAGCCCCGGCAGTAACAGCCTGGTTGATCAGACCCTGATCCACCATGAGGCCTGGTCTCAGAACGAGCTGCGGGGGCGTTGACCCCTGAAACCCTCTCCAGGTAAACTCCAGGTAAAACCAGGCCACGGGGAGCCGTGGAGACGAGGACATAGACAGGCAGGGGGACACAGAGTCGGGAGGACCAGCAAACACAACCACCCACAGAACACCACAGCCAAACAAATTAACCCAAAACAAACCACATAACTGCGATAAACCACCTCAATTACTGGGAACGCTTGAAGTTCCTAAACCTGTACTCCCTAGAACGCAGGTGGGAGAGATACATTATTATATACACGTGGAAAATTCTCGAGGGATTAGTACCAAACTTGCACACGAGAGTCACTCCCTACGAAAGCAAAAGACTCGGCAGGCGATGTAACATCCCCCCAATGAAAAGCAGGGTGCCACTAGCACGTTGAGAGACAACACAATAAGTGTCAGGGGCCCAAGACTGTTCAACTGCCTCCCAGCATACATCAGGGGGATTACCAACAAACCTCTGGCTGTCTTCAAGCAGGCACTGGACAGGCACCTGCCTTGAAAGGTGCAGTTAGTGTGCAGCAATATTTCAGCCTAGATAGAACAAGCGACCTGAAAAGTGTCAACATGGGCTTGGCATCCCTGGTTTTGAAGGTTCTCATTATCCATCCTGCCATTTTTCTAGCAGATGCGATTGCTACGGTGTTATGATCCTTGAAGGTGAGATCCTCTGACATGATCACTCCCAGGTCTTTGACATTAGTTTTTCGCTCTATTGTGGGGTTGGAATTTGTTTTGTACTCCGATGAGATTTTAATTTCCTCACGTTTTCCTTATCTGAGTAACTGAAATTTCTCATCATTGAACTTCATATTGTTTTCTGCAGCCCATTTAAAGATTTGGTTTATGTCTGCTTGGAGTCTTGCAGTGTCTTCAACGGTGGACACTGTCATACAGATTCGGGTGTCATCTGCAAAGGAAGACACGGCACTGTGGCTTATATCCCTGTCTATGTCCGATATGAGGATGAGGAACAGGATGGGAGCGAGTACTGTGCCTTGTGGAACAGAGCTTTTCACTGTAGCCGCCTCAGACTACTACTCTTTGTGTTCTACTTGTTAGGAAATTATAGATCCATCTACCCACTTTTCCTGTTATTCCTTTATCACGCATTTTGTGTGCTATTACACCATGGTCACACTTGTCTGTGTATATAACATCTGCATTTTGTTTGTCTTCTAGAGCATCCAGAACCTTGTCGTAGTGGTCCAGTAGTTGGGACAGACAGGAGCGACCTTCTCTAAACCCATGCTGCCCTGGGTTGTGTAATTGATGGGTATCTAGATGAGTGGCGATCTTGCTTCTTAGAACCCTTTCAAAGATTTTTATGATATGGGACGTTAGCGCTATTGGTCTGTAGTTCTTTGCTATTGCTTTACTGCCCCCTTTGTGGAGTGGGGCTATGTCTGTTGTTTTTTAGTAACTGCTGGACGACCCCAGTGTCCATGCTCCCTCTCCATAGGATGTTAAAAGCACGTGATGAACACGGAGTTCCATGAGTCTGGGCCTGGAGAGGAGTGCATGGGCATGTCATTTATTGCCTTTTCGAAGTCATTTGGCGTCAGGGTAATGTCAGATAGGCATATGTCTGCCAAGTTCTGTGGCACTCTCATAAAAAATTCATTTAGGTCTTCGACTTTCAGTCTGGTTAGCGACTCGCTAAAAACTGAGTCATACTGGGACTTTAGTAACTCACTCATTTCTTTGTTGTAAATAAAATATATAAAAAAAAATTCTTAGTTGTCATCTGTGCAGAAATTCAGCAGCTCATGTGTGTGTGACTTTTCATATGAGCTGCCTCCAGGGATTATTTCTGCTACAACATTATTTGCTACATTCTTCCATTTTGTATGTCTTAGATTGAAATCACCAAGCAGCAAGATGTTTGGGAATGGGATGAAAGGTTTTCTAGACAGGAGTCAATTTTCAATAGATGTTCCTTTAACTGTTGGGAACTTGCATCTGGTGGCTTATATACAAGCACAATGACTAAGTTTTGGTTCTCGATCTTTATTGTTAGAACTTCAACGACATCATTTGTGGTGTTGAGTATTTCCGTGCAAATGAGCGACTCTTTGACATACAGGCCAACCCCTCCCCTTCCCCCCTTGTTTTCTATTCTTTCCGTCGCATCTAAAAAGGTTGTACCCAGTTATCCATATTTCATTGTCAATAATCCACTGATGAAAGGTATTTTGTTGGTGGTGGATGGCTTAAGGCCCTGTTTATTAGCAAATATAAATGAGGTTGTGTTGCATGTTTGTTGGGGATTTTGTTGTTGGCATCAGTAGTTGTGATTCTGGAGGGACATGGGGGGCCACTGGCTGTGCCTCCAGACCAGCAAGGCTCCAAGGTGGTGAACTACTATGGTTATTTCTTTCCATTTTCTTTCTTCGTTTCCTGCCACTAAAAAATCACTTGGAGTGGAATTGTTGTAACTACTATGTGTTTTACGGGTGTGTACCTCCTGGTCCCTTTTAAGTGTTATGCCACTAGGTCCACTCTCTCCCTGCTCCATGAGCTTCATCACACCTCTTCTTAAAGCTATATGTGGTACCTGCCTCCACTACCTCACTTTCCAGACTATTCCACTGCCTGACAACTCTACGGCTGAAGAAATACTTCCTAACATCTCTGTGACTCATCTGAGTCTTCCAATTGTGACCCCCTTGTTGCTGTGTCCCATCTCTGGAACATCCTGTCTCTGTCCACCTTGTCGATTCCTCTCAGTATTTTATATGTCGTTATCATGTTCCCCCTGTCCCTCCTGTCCTCCAGTGTCGTCAGGTCGAATTCTTTTAATCTCTTCTCGTAGGACATGCCCCTTAGCTCCGGGACTAGCCTCGTTGCAAACCTTTGCACTTTCTCTAGTTTCCTGACGTGCTTGGCCAGGTGTGTGTACTCGTCTAATTGGTGAGTACACACATATTTGTACTCAACATATTTGTGGTTGCAGGGGTCGAGTCATAGCTCCTGGTCCCGCCTCTTACTGATCGCTACTGTATGTGTGTGTGTTAGTTACCATTTTGTCCTAGGCACATGTCAATTAGACACTAGGCCTGTTGTATGTATGTGTGTGTATGTGTGTGTAAGGAAACACTTCGAAATGTTTCTGCCCCACCGGGAATTGAACCCGGCCCCTCCGTGCGTGAAGCAAGAGCTTTACCACTGGCCACCGGGGCTGTGTGTGTGTGTGTGTGTTAGTTAGTTACCATTTTGTCCTAGGCACATGTCAATTAGACACTAGGCCTGCTGTTATGATGTGTGTGTATGTTATTGGTGAGTAAACACTTGAATGTTTCTGCCCACGAATTGAACTTGCCTCGTGGTGAGCATAGCTTTGCCTCACTAGCCACGTGTGTGTGTGTGTGTGTGTGTGTGTGTGTATACTTAGCACACGTGGTACATACATCCGTGTCCGGGACAAGTATACATTATCAGAGACAGCATCAGGTATACATGACAAGCTCTAAAACTCATGGTCATTGAATACTACATGGCAGAGGTGATTCTCACAGTATGTGGGGCATTCTGTCAGTGTATGGGGCATTCTGTCAGTGTGTGGGGCATTCTGTCACTGTGT
This sequence comes from Cherax destructor, assembly GCA_009830355.1. Lineage (NCBI taxonomy): Eukaryota > Metazoa > Arthropoda > Malacostraca > Decapoda > Parastacidae > Cherax > Cherax destructor. The sequence goes on from WNWK01000803.1 coordinate 32,209, forward strand.
GGGGTACTCTGGCAGTGTTTGGGGATTCTGGCAGTGTATGGGGCACTTTGGCAATGTATGTGGCACTCTGGCAGTATGTGTGGCACTCTGGCAGTGTGTGGGGACTCTGTGTGTGTCTATAATGGGATCTTTGGGAGTGTATGAGGCATTTTGGCAGTGTATGGGGCACTCTGGCAGTGTAGGAACACTCTGGCAGTCTATGGGACACTGACAGTGTATGGGCACTCTGGCAGTGTATGAGGCACTCTGGCAGTATATGAGGCACTCTGGCAGTGTATGGGGCACTCTGGCAGTGTATGGGGCACTCTGTCAGTGTATGGGGCACTCTGGCAGTGTATGGGGCACTGGCAGTGTGTGAGGCATATTAGCAGTGTAATAGGAAACTCTGGTAGTGTGTGTGGGGTACTCTGGCAGTGTATGGAGCACTCTGGCAGTGTGTGTGGCACTCTGGCAGTATGTGTGACACACTGGTATGTGTGAGGACTCTGGCAGTGTTTAGAGATTCTAGCAGTGTGTGGGGGACTTTGTGTGTATGGGAGAAGGCTTTTTAGCAGTGTATGGGGTACTCTGGCAGTGTGTGGGATATTATGACCTTGTGTAGGGCACTCTGGCATTGTGTGTGGTGAACTTTGGCAGTGTGTGGGGTACTCTTGCCGTGTTTGGTGGACTTTGACAGTGTTTGTGGATTCTGCCAGTGTGTGTGGAGCACTCTGGCAGTGTATGGGGCACTCTGGCAGTGTGTAGGGCACTATGCTAATGTGTGGGGACTCTGGCAGTGTTTGGGGCACTCTGGTAGTGTATGTAGCACTCTGGCAATGTGTGGGGCATTCTGGCAGTGTGTGGGGCACTCTGGCAGTGTATGGGGTACTCTGGCAGTGTATGGGGTACTTTGTCAGTGTACGGGGCACTCTGGCAATGTATGGGGCACTCTGGCATTGTGTGGGGCATTCTGGCAGTGTGTGTGGGGCACTCTGGCAGTGTGTGTGTGGAACTTTGGGAGTGTTTGTGGAAAACGTTGGCAGTATGTGGGGCACTCTTGCAGTTTTTGGTTCACTCTGGCAGTGTGTGGGGCACTCTGACAGTGTTTGAGGCACTCTGACAGTGTGAGGGGGCACTCTGGCAGTGTGGAACACTCTGGCAGTTGTGGCACTCTGGCAGTGTGGTGGACTCTGGCAGTGTGGAGGACTCTGGCAGTGTGTGGGCACTATGGCAGTGTTGGGGATTCTGGCAGTGTATGGGGACTCTGCAGTGTATGTGTGCACTCTGGCAGTGTGTGGGGCACCCGGCAGTGTGTGAGGAATCTGACCGTGTTAAGGAAATCTGGAGTGTGTGGAGTACTCAGGCAGTGTGTGGGGCACTCTGGCAGTGTGTGGGATCTGTCAGTGTGTGTGACTAGCCGTGTGGGGTCTAGTGGCAGTGTGTAGGGCACTCTGGTAGTGTGTTGGGATCTGGCAGTCTGTGGGGTTTGTGGCAGTGGGGGGACTCTGGCAGTGTTGGGGCACTCTGGTAGTGTGTGGGATATTATGACATTGTGTAGGGCACTCTGGCATTGTGTGTGGTGAACTTTGGCAGTGTGTGGGGCACTCTTGCCGTGTTTGGTGTACTTTGACAGTGTTTGTGGATTCTGCAAGTGTGTGTGGAGCATTCTGGCAGTGTATGGGCACTCGGCAGTGTGTAGGGCACTATGCTAATGTGTGGGGACTCTGGCAGTGTTTGGGGCACTCTGGTAGTGTATGGAGCACTTTGGCAATGTGTGGGGCATTCTGGCAGTGTGTGGGGCACTCTGGCAGTGTATGGGGTACTCTGGCAGTGTATGGGGTACTTTGTCAGTGTACGGGGCACTCTGGCAATGTATGGGGCACTCTGGCATTGTGTGGGGCATTCTGGCAGTGTGTGGGGCACTCTGGCAGTGTGTGTGGAACTTTGGGAGTGTTTGTGGAAAACGTTGGCAGTATGTGGGGCACTCTTGCAGTTTTTGGTTCACTCTGGCAGTGTGTGGGGCACTCTGACAGCGTTTGAGGCACTCTGACAGTGTGAGGGGGCACTCTGGCAGTGTGCGTATCACTCTGGCAGTGTGCGTGGCACTCTGGCAGTGTGGTGGACTCTGGCAGTGTGTGGAGGACTCTGGCAGTGTGTGTGGCACTATGGCAGTGTGTGTGTGGTATTCTGGCAGTGTGTTGGGGACTCTGACAGTATGTGTGACACTCTAGCAGTGTGTGTGTGTGTGGCACTCTGGCAGTGTGTGGGGAACTCTGACCGTGTGCGGGGCATCTGGCAGTGTGTGGAGTACTCAAGCAGTGTGTGTGGGGCACTCTAGCAGTGTGTGGGGAGTCTGTCAGTGTGTGGCTGACTTTAGCCGTGTGTGGGGTCTGTGGCAGTGTGTGGGGCACTCTGGTAGTGTGTTGGGACTCTGGCAGTCTGTGGGGTTTGTGGCAGTGTGCGGGGGACTCTGGCAGTGTGTGGGGCACTCTGGTAGTGTGTGGGATATTATGACATTGTGTAGGGCACTCTGGCATTGTGTGTGGTGAACTTGGCAGTGTGTGGGCACTCTGCCGTGTTTGGTGTCTTTGACAGTGTTTGTGGATTCTGCAAGTGTGTGTGGAGCATTCTGGCAGTGTATGGGGCACTCTGGCAGTGTGTAGGGCACTATGCTAATGTGTGGGGACTCTGGCAGTGTTTGGGGCACTCTGGTAGTGTATGTAGCACTTTGGCAATGTGTGGGGCATTCTGGCAGTGTGTGGGGCACTCTGGCAGTGTATGGGGTACTCTGGCAGTGTATGGGGTACTTTGTCAGTGTACGGGGCACTCTGACAATGTATGGGGCACTCTGGCATTGTGTGGGCATTCTGGCAGGTGTGTGGGGCACTCTGGCAGTGTGTGTGGAACTTTGGGAGTGTTTGTGGAAAACGTTGGCAGTATGTGGGCACTCTGCAGTGTTTGGTTCACTCTGGCAGTGTTTGGGGCACTTGACAGCGTTTGAGGCACTCTGACAGTGTGAGGGGCACTCTGGCAGTGTGCGTATCACTCTGGCAGTGTGCGTGGCTCTGGCAGTGTGGTGGACTCTGGCAGTGTGTGGAGGACTCTGGCAGTGTGTGTGGCACTATGGCAGTGGTGACTGTGTGGCTTGAGTGGGCACTCTGCAGTGTGTGTGTGGCACTCTGACAGTGTGTGGGAACTCTGACTTGGCAGGGGGTGTGTGTGTGGCACTCTGCAGTGTGTGGGGACTCAGCTCTTAGCCGTGTGGGGGTCTTGGCAGTGTGTGGGCACTCTGGTAGTGTGTTGGGCACTCTGCAGTTGTGGGGAGTACTGCATGTGTGGGCACTGAATTTAGCATGTGTGCTGGGTTGTGGCAGTGTGTGGGCACTCTGGTAGGTGTTGGGATCTGCAGTTGTGGGAGATTCTGGCAGTGTGGGCACTCTGGCAGTGTGTGGGCACTTGTAGTGTGGGACTGCATTTTGGCACTTGTGTAGAGCACTTGGCATTGTGTGGCATGATCTGGCAGTGTGTGGGCACTCTGTGCAGTGTTTGGTGTACTTTGGCAGTGTTGGAGTCTTCTGCTCAGTGTATGGGCACTCTGGCAATGTAGTGGGGCACTCTGGCATGTGTAGGACCTATTCTATGTGTGGGGCACTCTGGCAGTGTGTTGGAGACCTCTGGAGTGTATGTAGCAAAACTTTGGCAGTGTGGGGCATTCTGGCAGTGTGTGGGCATCTGCAGTGTTGGGGTACTTTAGGCACGTGTATGGGGTACTTGTCAGTTGTACGGGGCACTCTGTGCAATGTATGGGGACTCTGGCATTGTGGGGCATTCTGGCAGTGTGTGGGGCACTCTGGCAGATGTGTGTGGAACTTTGGGAGTGTTTGTGGAAAACGTTGGCAGTATGTGGGGCACTCTAGCAGTGTGTCGGGAGTCTGTCAGTGTGTGGCTGACTTTAGCCGTGTGTGGGGTCTGTGGCAGTATGTGGGCACTCTGGTGAAGTGGGGACTCTGGCATGTGTGGGGTCTGTGGCAGTGTGTGGGGCACTCTGGTAGTGTGTTGGGACTCTGGCAGTGTGTGGGGTTTGTGGCAGTGTGGGGGACTCTGGCAGTGTGTGGGGACTTGTAGTGTGTGGGCACTCTGAAGTGTGGGTCGTGAGTGTGGGCACTGGTTGTGTGGGGCACTCTGGAGTGTGGGTTAATGTGGGGGCACTCTGGTGGCACCTGAAGTGTGTGGGGTCTGTGGTAGTGTGTGGGGCACTCTGGAAGTGTGTGGGGTCTGTGGTAGTGTGTGAGGCACTCTGGTAGTGTGTGGGGCACTCTGGAAGTGTGTGGGGTCTGTGATAGTGTGGGACACTCTGGTAGTGTGTGGGGCACTCTGGTAGTGTGTGGGGCACTCCGGCAGTGGGGGGGGTTGGCATTGGTGCAAACTCTTCGAGGCCACGCCCACTAATGACGTCACCCAAGAGGTCGCATTTTATTGGTAGAATTCCTTCGAGGCTCTGCCCGCTAATGACGTCACTCCTGAGGTCACATTTTATTGGTTGAAAGTCTTCGAGGCCCCGCCCACTAATGACGTCACTCGAAAGCTCGCGTTTTATTGGTAGAAACTCTTCGAGGCCCCGCCCACCGTTGACGTCACCGGGAGTATCAACATCACACCTTCTTATGACTTGCTGTTGCTCGCTCTTAAGTCATAAATTCTCTCACTAGATGGCGTATATTATTAAAAAATAGCACAAATCTTTCTTATTTAAAATTATCATCGATGTATTGAGTTTTTTGGTCCTCTTGACGGATGGCACCAGAATTTCTATACTGAGGAATTTCTATAATCAGGACGAATTTCTATACTGTGGAGCCTAGCGGTGGCTATCTAAACATTATTATTATTATTATTATTATTATTATTATTATTATATTGTGGAGTTTTGGGGGGCTGCTGTCCCCTTGGTCCCCTCAAGGAAGGTTCCTTGACGCTGGTGAGGGGCTCTTGATCTAGGGAATTGGATCTGTGCTCCGGTTCCCTGAATTGAGCCTGAATGCCTTCCATCCCCCCCCCATGCGCTGTATAATCCTATGGGTTTAGCGCTCCCCCATGATTATAATAATAATAATGTCCCCTTGGTGCCGTCCCTAGTCTCTCTGGTTTAAGCCCCCAATCAGCCCCCGGGCTGAACAACCAAGCTTTCAGTAACTAATTAAAATAATATTTTTAACACGCCGGCCGTCTCCCACTCAGGTAAGGTGACTCGAAAAAGAGGAAATACTTTTATCGTCATTCATTTAGTCACCGTCTTGCCGGAAGTATGTTTGTTGACAATACAGTATAGATGACATCCTCACCCCCTCCTTCACAGTACAGACACTGTACTTCCCACCACCACCCCTCCTTCACAGTACAGACACTGTACTTCCCACCACCACCCCTCCTTCACAGTACAGACACTGTACTTCCCACCACCACCCCTCCTTCACAGTACAGACACTGTACTTCCCACCACCACCCCTCCTTCACAGTACAGACACTGTACTTCCCACCACCACCCCTCCTTCAGAGTACAGACAATGTACTTCCCACCACCACCCCTCCTTCAGAGTACAGACAGTACTTCCCACCACCACCCCTCCTTCACAGTACAGACACTGCACTTCCCACCACCACCCCTCCTTCAGAGTACAGACAATGTACTTCCCACCACCACCCCTCCTTCAGAGTACAGACAGTACTTCCCACCACCACCCCTCCTTCACAGTACAGACACTGTACTTCCCACCACCACCCCTCCTTCACAGTACAGACACTGTACTTCCCACCACCACCCCTCCTTCACAGTACAGACACTGTACTTCCCACCACAACCCCTCCTTCAGAGTACAGACACTGTACTTCCCACCACCACCCCTCCTTCAGAGTACAGACAATGTACTTCCCACCACCACCCCTCCTTCAGAGTACAGACAGTACTTCCCACCACCACCCCTCCTTCACAGTACAGACACTGCACTTCCCACCACCACCCCTCCTTCAGAGTACAGACAATGTACTTCCCACCACCACCCCTCCTTCAGAGTACAGACAGTACTTCCCACCACCACCCCTCCTTCACAGTACAGACACTGTACTTCCCACCACCACCCCTCCTTCACAGTACAGACACTGTACTTCCCACCACCACCCCTCCTTCACAGTATAGACACTGTACTTAACATCCACCACCCCTCCTTTACAGTACAGACACTGTACTTCCCACCTCCACAGTACAGACACTGTACTTCCCACCACCACCCCTCCTTCAGAGTACAGACACTGTACTTCCCACCACCACCCCTCCTTCACAGTACAGACACTGTACTTTCCACCACCACCCCTCTTTCACAGTACAGACACTGTACTTCCCACCTCCACAGTACAGACACTGTACTTTCCACCACCACCCCTCCTTCACAGTACAGACACTGTACTTCCCACCACCACCCCTCCTTCACAGTACAGACACTGTACTTTCCACCACCACCCCTCCTTCACAGTACAGACTATACTTCCCACCACCACCCCTCCTTCACAGTACAGACACTGTACTTCCCACCACCACCCCTCCTTCACAGTACAGACACTGTACTTCCCACCACCACCCCTCCAGAGTACAGACACTGTACTTCCCACCACCACCCTCCTTCAGAGTACAGACACTGTACTTCCCACCACCACCCCTCCTTCAGAGTACAGACATGTACTTCCCACCACCACCCTCCTTCAGAGTACAGACACTGTACTTCCCACCACCACCCCTCCTTCAGGTACAGACATGTACTTCCCACCACCACCCTCCTTCAGAGTACAGACAGTACTTCCCACCACCACCCTCCTTCAGAGTACAGACACTGTACTTCCCACCACCACCCCTCCTTCAGAGTACAGACAATGTACTTCCACCACCACCCCTCCTTCAGGTACAGACAGTGACTTCCACCACCACCCTCCTTCAAGTACAGACACTGTACTTCCCACCACCACCCCTCCTTCAGAGTACAGACACTGTACTTCCACCACCACCCCCCCTTTTACAGTACAGACACTGTACTTCCCACCCTCTCACAGTACAGACACTGTCTTCCACCACCTCCTTCAGAGTACAGACACTGTACTTCCACCACCACCCTCCTTCACAGTACAGACACTGTACTTCCCACCACCCCTCTTTCGTACAGACCTGTCTCCCACCTCCACAGTACAGACACTGTACTTTCCACCACCACCCCTCCTTCACAGTACAGACACTGTACTTCCCACCACCACCCCTCCTTCACAGTACAGACACTGTACTTTCCACCACCACCCCTCCTTCACAGTACAGACTATACTTCCCACCACCACCCCTCCTTCACAGTACAGACACTGTACTTCCACCACCACCCCTCCTTCACAGTACAGACTATACTTCCCACCACCACCCCTCCTTCACAGTACAGACACTGTACTTCCACCACCACCCTCCTTCACAGTACAGACTTACTTCCACCACCACCCTCCTTCACAGTACAGACACTGTACTTCCCACCACCTCTGACAGACACGCTCCACCCCTCCTTCACAGTAGACACTGTCTTACCACCACCACCCCTCCTTCACAGTACAGACACTGTACTTCCCACCACCATCCCTCCTTCACAGTACAGACACTGTACTTCCCACCTCCACAGTAGACACTGTACTTCCCACCTCCACAGTAGACACTATACTTCCCGCCTCAAGAAAGTTTGTTCCAAGGAAGTGGAGGGTTCTTGCAATTTCTCACACCAAGTGTTGTATTGTTATATTTATTGGAAAGCGCTAAACCCGTATTGGTCATACAGCACCTGGGGAGAAATTCAGGTTCGGAAGACAGGTCCAAGTAACTGTATCAAGGACCCTTCCCTGAGGGGCCCATATAAAGTCCCTTACCAGCATCAAGGCCCTTTCATTGAGGGACCAATATCGAGCCCCTCATCAATATCAAGGACCCTTCATCGAGGGGCCCATCAGTATCAAGGATTATTGAGGGGCCCGTATCGAACCCCTCATTAGAATTAAGGACCCTTCTTTGAAGGGTCCCTAGATCAAGAGCCCCTCACCAGCATCAACGCCGGCAGGTACCATGTCTATTCCGTTGAGTATCTTCTACGTTATGATCATGTCTCCACTTTTACCACTAGCGTCAAGTTCACGGTCCTTCCTCCCATTATATTCGTAAGGAGGCGCTAAACCCAAAATGGAAGTTATCAGAGTTGATCCAAGGGTAAAGCATTATCACATGAGTGCTAAAACCGTAGGGGTCATGCCAATCAGGTGGAGAATGTGAGACAATCAGGTGGAGAATGAGGCTATCAGGTTCGATTCAAGGAAAGGAGGCTGTTCCATTTCCTTGGATCAAAGGCCCTCACCAATCAGGGCGTTAAAACCGTAGGAGCCATACAGTTCCTGGGAAATTCGGAGCTAATCATGTTTGATCGAGGAAGCAGCTCATTCCTCGGAAGAAGAGCCGTTCACCTGGATAAACCCATATGGGTTGTAGAGCGCTGTTGGGGGGTGTGAAGGGAAGGTGTGAGGGGAAGGTGTGAGGGGAAGGTGTGAGGGGAAGGTGTGAGGGGTTGAGATGTGCGAGGGGAGGGGGTGTACGAGGGGTTAGTGTAAATGTAGAAATAATAGTTGGTAAAAATAGGTTTGTGTCCGTTAAAATGTTCGGAGAGTCTGATGTGCAACTTTCAGCGAAGTCAGTTAGTTTGTGTTCGGCCGTTGAAGATGTCGCCAGTGAATCGTACACTTATGCTGGCTGACAACACTGTCAAGACCTGGTGAACTGAGTCTGACCTAGTAGAGCAGTGCAGGGCCTTCCTCTGTGTCGTATCCATGTGCGAGTCCTGTGTGTCCCATTCGCATTTTTTTCAAACCATGTAGACAAATACATAAATAACGTGGGATCGGGAAGTAACCCAATTTCTTGGTGGCAAACCAGTGGGTCATAAAACAACTAGATTTCTTCGTGGTAAATTATCAAAAATTTATTCGATGACATATTATTTACAGATAATATAGTACAAACTGTGAAATTCAAAACATTTTACAAAGTGCAAGCAAAAAGGCTGAATGTAGAATGAAAGTAATGCCATTTGTTTATTATTGGGCTAGCAGCGTTAAACCATCTTTCTATCAAGGGCAGGCATGTGTTTGCGGAGATTGTATATTGTGAGGATAATATGGCGTGTTAGCGTGCCTCTTGTGAGCCTGACTTTATACACCTGTACCCAGTGACTGGTACACCTGTACCCAGTGACTGACATACCTGCATGTGCATCTGTATGCAGTAGCTAGTACAAATGTACACCCTCACACACCAGTGCACTGTTGCTAGTCGCTGACACCAGCACACATCACCACCTTTTTAAAGTCATATTAGAATCCTGTTTACTCACATCATAACCATTATAACAATTTATCTAATATAAACAAGAGTAATAAACATTGGTCAGTGGCACAAACGAACCCGCACGCAGACAGAGTATATTTAAATGAGCATTACATATTTCTGCCTCAGAGGCTGTATTCAGCATCCGAGGTGTTGATGAGAGGAGGTTTACTTGCCAAATTATGCCATAAGAAGTAAGGATGGTGAAGTAACAGTATCAGACTTCCACTGGTCTCGTGTGATGTTAAATTCGAGCCATGATCATCTTATTCATTCTTATTATGTTCATTCAGCTTGTTCTGGTTGAATCAGCTTCCGAGTTAGTATTATGGATCTGAACATTATGTTAGACTGCTGAACTCCCTTCTCTATATCTAACAGATCTCTTATTTATTCTTGTGATTAAAATTCTTTGTTTATCCAATATAAGTATCGTTACAATCTTCGCAAAGAATTTCACATACACCGCTTTTCATGTACTCTGCGTGAAACTCCCTTCAAAGATTTTAATCAACCTCAATACAATTCTGAAGACATTTATTCATGTTAAGAATCATAACCACAATATTGGGAAGCTTCTTCCATTACATATAAAACCAACAGAATGAACATACTTAAAATTCTAGAGAAGAATATTACATCAGGACCTCACTTCAGCATCTCACAAGATCAACGGAAACTTGACTCTGGGACCACATCATTCCTGAGGTCACGTGTTCCTGCACCACCCTTAGGTCATATGACCTGATTTGTCAATGAGCCTCATCTCTTGTACACTTCTTTAGCATACTGAAGAGTGCATTCTTTGTGCTTTACTGTCTCCATGTAGGTACGTTTACGTATCTTAAATAGCTTACGTATATCATTAAAT
>WNWK01000803.1:50000-82500 GCA_009830355.1 Cherax destructor
GGGGTATTTCAGGAGTGGGAACTAGGATAAAACTCAATACGAGGACTACAACAGGTCTTCAGATATGGGAATTAGGATAGGATTTCAGGCAGGGCTAGGGTAAGACTAGAACAGGACCTCAAATACGACTAGAATAGGACCGGGAAAGGATTGCAGATAGGATTAGAAGAGGACTTCAGGAAGGGCTCCTGATAGGACTAGGAGAGTACTTCTGGGTACAGAAATGGTAGCTGGAGAGAGAAATGTAGTAGTTACAAGGAAGAGACTCCAAGGAGGGTAAAAGATATAACTAACAATCACAGTAGTTAAATTCCACACATAAGACATGTAGTGGTGTCGAGAAGTGAAAAATGGTGTTAAGGAAGGCTAAAAGAGGAATAAAACACGGAATCTTTGCCTGAGATGAAAACAACAAAGTTTGCACTATGGATTTAAAATATATTTAGTGATATATTTGAGGGATGGGAAGAGTAGGTTGCATGTAAAGAGACAGCGTACTTAGGGGTCTTCTCCGCTTGGGGAATAGGGAGACAGACGCCCCTAGCGTCATCCTCACCACCACCCACTCTTCTCCTCCTTGGAACTGCTAATGTTAAGCAAGTCTAAAAGAATAGGGAAAATTAAACACTATATGCATAAATCTTAAATGGTAGAAATGAAAAATCTTACATAGCTATTTGATGTAGAAATAATTTTCTTACATAGCTATTTGATGAAGTTGATTAATATGAAAAGAGAGCTAAATGAATTATGGTAGTTAATAAGGCCATATTCCAGGAGACACTAGGCTGTAGTGGGCTGAGTGACGTCACACTCGCGTGGGGAAGGACGGGCCAACGTGTCTTGGGAATGAATGGGAAATGATCAACTAGATTAACAATGGCGTACCTGACGCAGCAATAGTGCGAGTGTGATTAGTAATAAATGGTGGGCTGGGTGAAGAGCAGTGTCCCTATTGGTTCACTGACGTAAATATAGTCAGTGAAGGGAGTAGACAGGGAATGCCAAAGAGAAAGGGGCTGCGCTGAATTGCCCATACGGGTCTAACAAATATATAATAATAATGACAATAATAATAAATAACAATCATAGTGTGCAGGGAAGACAACTCAAGGGCAGAATGATAGTGGTGACGTGCATGAAGGCTGGTTAACAAGACAAGAACTTTAAGAGGGGGCAGGTAATATATATACTATAGCAGCAGCCAGCGTGTCAAGCACACTGAAGCATCCTACATACGAATGGTGAGGTACACAAGGCTGCGGGGGGTGGTGGCTCCATACTCAGGGTCGAGACACATGCTTGGCTCTGGCTTAGGCTCTCCCTAGCTCACTGTAGTTGCACTTAGTCACCATTATTACAGCTTATAAACTAATATATCAACTGAATTTAATAGGGTAAGAGTGGGTAATTCTGCGCCATTGAAAGGGAATAGGTCGCCCCACGGCCCAGCCGGAGGAAGGTGTTGGGATAGGACAAATATATAGTAGAAGAATGTGCGAGATGATGAAGAAGCTACGATAGAGGATCTGCACTGTATGACCCAGATGGGTTTAACGCTTGTTTTCGATAACAAAATACGAAAAAGGGTGTAGCTGGTGTCAGAAGGATGGTATGATCTAAAGCTGGGAAGTGGCAGTATAGATCAATAAATGCAGAGTAGATGGATCAGTAGGAAGTGAAGGGACGAGCGACAGATCAGGTAGGGGTGACAGGTGATAACGTGGGAGGGATTGTAGGAATAGAGGTGCGACAGGTCAAGTAGAGGCAAGGAAGGGGTAGTAGACAGAAGGGACGAATGACAGTCCAGGGAGCGATAAGCAATAGGTGACGGATGAGGTTGGGGGTAACAGAAGACAGGGAAGTGACAGGAGGTTAATTATAAGGAGGGGAGGGGGGTAGGGACGGGCGAGAGGTCAGGGAGGGAGAAAGCTATATGAATGTAGCTTGGGGAAGGGTTGCCTGCGGAGACAATGTGGAGCAACACAAGGTCCGGGTGGCGCTCTGTCCGCAAACACGATGGCTTACAATACAAGTTCTACCTTATTGTGCACCTCGCTACTTGCATTATGCACAGCTTGCACTTAGGTAAAGGCATTTGTGTATCACACACAGTTTATGTGAGGGGTAATAATTATGCAGTTTGAAGTTTCCTTAATACTTGTTGAGAACTCGTATTGTCGGTGGGATACGCGCGTCATTAGGGTTCCTCTCCATATCACCTGAGACACTGTGCACACACCTGAGCTGCCATGGCCGCTGCCTGTGCCTGGCCCTCTTACTTCTGCTCCTGACGGTGCCACTACTGCTGCTGCTGCAGCTGCTGCGACGCCTGCGGTAGCCATTGTCTGTGGCGTGGCTGGCAGGCTTGCCCAGGCCGTCCTCTGGGAAGGAAAGAGGTGTCGTCGGTGCTTCATACACCGGGTGTCAACAATACTGTGAGCGTGGGCGTGTGTGGGCGGCCATGGGCGGGTGTGGGCGGCCATGGGCGGGTGGGAGCATCAGTGTCATCAGGCTCCACGTCACCTCCACGCCAACTAACAAGTGATCATCTTGAGGACCAGGCGCTCCCAGCCTCACTTGAGCCGAGCGTCAATACCAAGACGGGTAAGCAATGGCCCAGTAACCATTTAGAAAAAGAAATACAAAAATAAACATATGGTGAATCACTTAGGCCAATAATCTCTGCACAGAGGGCGCGGCACTCGTGGGTCGGGAAGCTGAGGACAGTTGGACTGTAAACTTAAACAACAAGGCATTAAGAGTGCGGTGTTCCCGAGCAAGAGTGGCCCAACCGACGCCGGTGGTGGCTACAGCAGGCCTACACCAACGCCGTGATTTGCTTGTTAACGGCCGGCTCCTGTGGTACTTGATACCAGAGCCATGCGGGAGTTAACAGAGCCATGTGTTAATTAACAACCGGCCCATGTGTAGTTAAAAAGCAGCAACAACTTCATTTACTCGCCTTTACTTAGTCACACGTCAGTGGACCGTGATGTCACTGATGGTGATCGCGAGTGAATCACCACCTTATGGCCGTTTTTTGTGACGTAACCATCGCTCTCCACCAAGACGGCGGTATCTGCTTGCTTTAGTTCTTCTTGGGACTCGGCACCGGAGAGAGAGGACTGGTCTTTGTGCTGGCGGTGTTTGCGCCACGCTTGTTGGATCAACCGCGCGCAGTACTCTTCTCTCTGGCGCCAGAGCGTGGAGGACACTGGCTCGTACCCGGGACGGTCCGAAGCAGGAGCCACTTCGCCAATGTCTGCTGAGTCCTCCACTGGGTTGCCCTTACGGGCGAAGAAGTCCTTGGTGAGCGCGTCCAGGACGTCCACGCAGAACACAAGGTCTCCCTTGCAGATTGGAATGTCCATTGACACAATTTTGTACTTATTTGGCTTGTGAATCTGAAGAGGCGCCTCTAGGATATCCAGAAAGTCGGACAGCATGTGGAATTCAATGAACTGCGTTCCTTTAGGATCGAACTGTTGCCAGATTTCATAGTACATGTCGTAGTCGTCATCAGTTAGACCCTCTTCGACGTCTTCTGTCGCCTGGGAGTAGTTTTCGAGGATGACAGCGATGTACATGTTAATAACGATGAGGAAGCTGATGACTAGGTAACCCAACAGGTAAGCGATGCCAATGGCCTGGTTGCCACAGTTGCCAGGATCGCCGATCTCAGCATTGGGCGGCTTGCACTCTTTTTCGTTAACAATACCGGAGAGCACACCATCCCACCCTGCAGACGTCATCATTTGGAACAGCAAGATGAAAGACTGGAAGAAGGTCTCGAAGTTGTATACAGAATCCAGACCTCCAGTGTGTTTGACATTCATAAAGAAAGACATACCGAAGATAGCAAAGATAAACATAACAAGGAAAAGCAAGAGGCAGATATTGAAGAGAGCGGGGAGGGACATGGCCAAGGCGAAGAGCAGCGTTCTGATTCCTTTGGCGCCTTTGACAAGACGTAGGACACGTCCCACCTTCGCTACTCGAACGACACGAAGCAGCGTCGGCGACACGAAATACTTCTCAATGATGTCCTTCAGCACCAGACCTGAGAAATAATAAAAGTTACTCATCGCTGAATATTTAGAGCTATGTATCCTCAATGAAGGAACCCTTGGATATTTATTTATGGATTCCCGAAGGTACAACAAATTTCAATGAAAGAAAAGTTATTTTGTTAGGTTTAATGGATACTGATTATTGATTATACAAGAATAAAGCCTTTACATACTAGTATCAAGGATACTGCAATTCTTAAAAATCGGGATTAAGTAAACTGTGTGTATGCGCACACACACGCACATCCTGCCTCGGTGGGAAACGGCCGACGTGTTTATATATATATATATATATATATATATATTAAGAGGTGTGGGGTTACTAAAAGTGTTATCCAGAGGGCTGAGGAGGGTTTGTTAAAGTGGTTTTGACATTTAGAAAGAACGGACGTGGAGGGTGTGTAAATCTGTAGTAGAGGAAAGGTGGGGTAGGGGTCGCCCTAGGAAAGATTGGAGGGAGGCGGTAAAGGAGTTTTTGTGTGCGAGGGGCTTGGACATCCAGCTGGTGTGTGAGCATGTTACATAGGAGTGAGTTCAGGCAAATGATTTTTGGGACCTGACGAGCTGTTGGAGTGTGAGGTAGAATTTTACGAAGGGATTCAGGAAAACCGATTAGTTGGACTTGAGTCCTGGACTCTGAAGGAGGGGTGGAGATATCTGGAGTTTGAAGGGGCATCTGAACTGTAATATCAGCACACGTCTGGCAACAGTGATATAGGGGAGTGATGATGAAAGTGTTTCTTCTTTTGGGTCACTCTACTTCAGTGGGAGACGACCAGTATTTAATAATACACACACACACACACATATATATATATACGTATATATATATATAATATATATATATATATATATATATATATATATATATATATATATATATATATATACACACACACACTTCTTATATATATACACATTGAGAGATGTGCACGTCTCTGCATACACTGTGATGAGAATGTTTGGATGCTTCCCACTTATTTTTTGGAATCCTTAGAACACATATTTACATTGTCTTCCCGTCAAGTAACAAACTAGCTAGTGTAATATTGTCTTCCCGTCAAGTTACAAACTAGCTAGTGTAATATTGTCTTCCCGTCAAGTAACAAACTAGCTAGTGTAATATTGTCTTCCCGTCAAGTTACAAACTAGCTAGTGTAATATTGTCTTCCCGTCAAGTAACAAACTAGCTAGTGTAATATTGTCTTCCCGTCAAGTAACAAACTAGCTAGTGTAATATTGTCTTCCCGTCAAGTAACAAACTAGCTAGTGTAATTTTGTCTTCCCGTCAAGTAACAAACTAGCTAGTGTAATATTGTCTTCCCGTCAAGTAACAAACTAGCTAGTGTAATATTGTCTTCCCGTCAAGTGACAAACTAGCTAGTGTAATATTGTCTTCCCGTCAAGTAAAACTAGCTAGTGTAATATTGTCTTCCCGTCAAGTAACAAACTAGCTAGTGTAATATTGTCTTACCGTCAAGTAACAAACTAGCTAGTGTAATATTGTCTTCCCGTCAAGTGACAAACTAGCTAGTGTAATATTGTCTTCCCGTCAAGTAACAAACTAGCTAGTAATATTGTCTTCCCGTCAAGTAACAAACTAGCTAGTGTAATATTGTCTTCCCGTCAAGTAACAAACTAGCTAGTGTAATATTGTCTTCCCGTCAAGTAACAAACTAGCTAGTGTAATATTGTCTTCCCGTCAAGTGACAAACTAGCTAGTGTAATATTGGCTTCCCGTCAAGTAACAAACTAGCTAGTGTAATATTGTCTTCCCGTCAAGTGACAAACTGGCTAGTTTAATATTGTCTTCCCGTCAAGTAACAAACTAGCTAGTGTAATATTGTCTTCCCGTCAAGTAACAAACTAGCTAGTGTAATATTGTCTTCCCGTCAAGTAACAAACAAGCAAGTGTAATATTGTCTTCCCGTCAAGTAACAAACTAGCTAGTGTAATATTGTCTTCCCGTCAAGTAAAACTAGCTAGTGTAATATTGTCTTCCCGTCAAGTGACAAACAAGCTAGTGTAATATTGTCTTCCCGTCAAGTAACAAGCTAGTGTAATATTGTCTTCCCGTCAAGTAACAAACTAGCTAGTGTAATATTGTCTTCCCGTCAAGTGACAAACTAGCTAGTGTAATATTGGCTTCCCGTCAAGTAACAAACTAGCTAGTGTAATATTGTCTTCCCGTCAAGTGACAAACTGGCTAGTTTAATATTGTCTTCCCGTCAAGTAACAAACTAGTGTAATATTGTCTTCCCGTCAAGTAACAAACTAGCTAGTGTAATATTGTCTTCCCGTCAAGTAACAAACTAGCTAGTGTAATATTGTCTTCCCGTCAAGTAACAAACTAGCTAGTGTAATATTGTCTTCCCGTCAAGTTACAAACTAGCTAGTGTAATATTGTCTTCCCGTCAAGTAACAAACTAGCTAGTGTAATATTGTCTTCCCGTCAAGTAACAAACTAACTAGTGTAATATTTTCTTCCCGTGAAGTGACAAACTAGCTAGTGTAATATTGTCTTCCCGTCAAGTTACAAACTAGCTAGTGTAATATTGTCTTCCCCTCAAGTTACAAACTAGCTAGTGTAATATTGTCTTCCCGTCAAGTGACAAACTAGCTAGTGTAATATTGTCTTCCCGTCAAGTGACAAACTAGCTAGTGTAATATTGTCTTCCCGCCAAGTGACAAACTAGCTAGTGTAATATTGTCTTCCCGTCAAGTAACAAACTAGCTAGTAATATTGTCTTCCCGTCAAGTGACAAACTAGCTAGTGTAATATTGTCTTCCCGTCAAGTAACAAACTAGCTAGTGTAATATTGTCTTCCCGTCAAGTAACAAACTAGCTAGTGTAATATTGTCTTCCCGTCAAGTAACAAACTAGCTAGTAATATTGTCTTCCGTCAAGTGACAAACTAGCTAGTGTAATATTGTCTTCCCGTCAAGTAACAAACTAGCTAGTGTAATATTGTCTTCCGTCAAGTAACAAACTAGCTAGTAATATTGTCTTCCCGTCAAGTGACAAACTAGCTAGTGTAATATTGTCTTCCCGTCAAGTAACAAACTAGCTAGTGTAATATTGTCTTCCCGTCAAGTAACAAACTAGCTAGTGTAATATTGTCTTCCCGTCAAGTAACAAACTAGCTAGTGTAATATTGTCTTCCCGTCAAGTAACAAACTAGCTAGTGTAATATTGTCTTCCCGTCAAGTAACAAACTAGCTAGTAATATTGTCTTCCCGTCAAGTGACAAACTAGCTAGTGTAATATTGTCTTCCCGTCAAGTTACAAACTAGCTAGTGTAATATTGTCTTCCCGTCAAGTAACAAACTAGCTAGTGTAATATTTCACATTTCAAACTGTTTTTTGGACGAGACATTATCCCAGGTGTTAAAAAATTTCTTTTAGAGTTGGGATGATTAAATGTGGCACCCTAATGTTGACACACACCATACATCAAAGGCTCAGTAATGTGTATATACATTCTTATATTCACAGATTGGTTACTCGTATAAATAAGAATTTTAACATACAAGTCAAAATGCAACATACTTGTCTTCTCTCAGTGTTATTTGTAAATGATTCAAGTTAGACCAAAACATCGTTATTAACCTTTCTCTCTCCCGTGTGTGGGTTATTTGTGTATGTCTGCAAATGTAAGTCATATACGTACTTAAAATATAATAAAACGATTTCTCTACAGTTTATTTAGATTAGGTTAGGCCTCATTTACATTACTCATTGCCTGTAATGGATGATAAACATTATGGGGAGCAAGTCGGGTCAACAGAGCAGCAGACAATATGCTGAAAATTGCATCTGCAAGGCCATAAGTACGTGAGTTACTTACGTCTGGATGTAAGGTATATGTAGCATTTGTTTTTATTTATCATTTCATATATGTATGTTGAAATTATTAATTACAACTTACGATTCTGAGGGCAGTCTTGTCTCAACACTGACATATATATACGTCACGAGCTCAGTACTAACATGGCTGTAATTTACAGGCTCAGCACTGATGTGTATATATACATGTACATCATAAGCCCTATAGTGATGCTAATATACTTTACAAGCTACGCTCCGGCATCGGTATCTTTTCTACTGTACTTCTACGAACGACAATAGAATTACAATTCAAAAGATTTTGATTCTTACACATTCACGGTGGTTTGTGGAAAGTCAAAAACTAGAGGGTTTAATGGTGATGGAGGGAGCTGGCGCAGTGGGTGTGTTGTGGTGGTTGTGGAGAGGGCTGGAGCAGTGGGTGCGTTGTTGTGGTGGTGGTGGAGGGAAGGGAACACTAGGTGTCGTGGTGGTGGAAAAGGAAAGGGAAGAATAGGTGTGGGAGCAGCAGGATCACAGCCAGTAACTGCGATCTTAGTGTTTAAGGCCAAACACACTTCAGTTCTCTGCAGGACATCCATCGCTGCAGACAGCTTCCAATACCGGGAAGGAGGAGAAGCACAAGTGTACTTAGCACTGAAAAATATAAAAACACGGTTAAGGAGTCAATTTGGCGAAGAGGCGAGACTATCTTACCTAGAATAGACATGATGACCACCACAAAATCGAAGAGATTCCAGGGCTCCTTGAAGTAGTGCCATCTGAGAGCGAACACCTTCAGCACGCACTCGGAAGTGAAGATGCAGATAAAGATGAGATTCATGTTGTTCAATGCTGTTTTCCACTCTTCTGTCATATTGTAGTGATCCATTGTCATGGTGAGCATGTTCAAACCGATGAATATCATGATGATCATGTCGAACTTCTTGTTAGTCACTATCTCGAACACCACGGCTTGTGGGCGAAACTAAGCAAGAGAGACAAAAAGAAACGTAGGGGGTGACTGCTAAACTCTGTGACACATGTGAAAGTTAAAACAACGGATCTGGTCTGCTGAGTTCAATCACAGGCATGGAAGCAACACCGACTGACACAGGTGTTACACAGGCATGGAAGCAACACCGACTGACACAGGTGTTACACAGGACACTGAAGATAACAGAGTGACTGTTATACCTGTTACACAGGATACTGAAGATAACAGAGTGACTTATACCTGTTACACAGGATACTGAAGATGACAGAGTGATTGTTACACCTGTTACACAGTATACTGAAGATAACAGAGACTGTTACACAGGATACTGAAGATAACAGTGATTGTTACACCTGTTACACAGGATACTGAAGATAACAGAGACTGTTACACCTGTTACACAGGACAATGAAGATAGCAGAGATTGTTACACCTGTTACACAGGATACTGAAGATAACAGAGTGACTGTTACACCTGTTACACAGGACAATGAAGATAACAGAGAGTGACTGTTATACCTGTTACACAGGATACTGAAGATAACAGAGTGACTGTTACACCTGTTACACAGGATGCTGAAGATAACAGAGTGACTGTTACACCTGTTACACAGGATACTGAAGATAACAGTGAGTTACACCTGTTACACAGGATACTGAAGATAACAGTCACTGTTACACCTGTTACACAGGATACTGAAGATAACAGAGTGACTGTTACACCTGTTACACAGGATACTGAAGATAACAGAGTGACTGTTACACCTGTTACACAGGATACTGAAGATAACAGTGAGTTATACCTGTTACACAGGATACTGAAGATAACAGTGACTGTTACACCTGTTACACAGGATACTGAAGACAACAGAGTGACTGTTACAACTGTTATACAGGGATTTGAAGATAACAGAGTAACTGCTGGGGATAACTACAAGTATAACAAGTGAAGATAAGAATAACTGCTGAGGATAACTACAAGTATAACACAGGTGAAGATAACAATGACTGCTGAGGATAACTACAAGTATAACACAGGTGAAGATAACAATGACTGCTGAGGATAACTACAAGTATAACACAAGTGAAGATAACAATGACTGCTGAGGATAACTACAAGTATAACACAAGTGAAGATAACAATAACTGCTGAGGATAACTACAAGTATAACACAAGTGAAGATAACAATGACTGCTGAGGATAACTACAAGTATAACACAAGTGAAGATAACAGTAACTGCTGAGGATAACTACAAGTATAACACAAGTGAAGATAACAATAACTGCTGAGGATAACTACAAGTATAACACAAGTGAAGATAACAATAACTGCTGAGGATAACTACAAGTATAACACAAGTGAAGATAACAATAACTGCTGAGGATAACTACAAGTATAACACAGGTGAAGATAACAATGACTGCTGAGGATAACTACAAGTATAACACAAGTGAAGATAACAATAACTGCTGAGGATAACTACAAGTATAACACAAGTGAAGATAACAATAACTGCTGAGGATAACTATAAGTATAACACAAGTGAAGATAACAATGACTGCTGAGGATAACTACAAGTATAACACAAGTGAAGATAACAATAACTGCTGAGGATAACTACAAGTATAACACAAGTGAAGATAACAATGACTGCTGAGGATAACTACAAGTATAACACAAGTGAAGATAACAATGACTGCACTACAAGTATTATATAGGGAAGATAAGAGAAGCGACACATTACTGGAACAGTTACAGGAGAGCGGAGACAGAGGGAGCTTCTGTCCAGGGTAACTACAACACAGGGAACACAAAGTGCACTAACTACAACACAGGGAACACAAAGTGCACTTACCAAGTGTAGAAAGGAAAGCAGCAAGTAGAAATGTTTTTTTTTTAGAGAACGAAAGAACGAGTGAAGATTTGCGAGAATAATGAGAGAGAAAGAGAGAGAGGAGTGTTGAAAGAGTGAAGATAGATGCGTAACGATACTGTGGGTGTTCATGTGTTGGTTGATGGACACTTAAGAAGTGACGTCTATAGTGTCGTAACTGGTATAGTGATACCTAGATACTGTAGAAAACGACGAGTACAATTAAGGACATTTATTAAAGACTGTTTGGCCACGAGTGGCTTCATCAGTTCTCAAACAAATGTTCGCAACAGTACACAGACATCCTCTTTACACACGTGACGTCTAGGAATATTTTATTAAGATATACAGAGCCAAGAAAGGAGGGAAACACGTTTGATTCAAGCAAGAGAAAAAAAGCTGCGATTCCTTAGAAACAAGTCCTTTACTGACATTAAGGCACCGTCCTTGAAAGGACTGACGTCAGTAGCAAGTGATGATAACAGTGTTTTGTTTAACGAGGTCATCGTCTAAGGAAAAAAAACAGTCTTAAGAAAGTTTGAAAAAACATATTCCAAGCAATAAAGCAGACATCTAATCTTTCCTCACATGGGGGAAAAGTTTTATCTATTTAATACCGCAGTATTGTTAGAAATTCCTTTGTTTTGAGAGAGAGAATGAATTACACAACTCATCATTTAGATCTAACAAACTAACGAGACTCTGACACTGACAAAAACAGCCATAAACAAAAGCCGTGGGATTAAACTCAGAGACGTACAGCGTTTTCAACTAAGGGAGGTTTGGGAGGGGGGGACGTAAATACGTTTTTTTGACATGAGAGACAGCCGTAAGCATTGAGATTCGAGATCAACTAGACAGTTCCACACCGAGGGAGTATGGAGGCCTTAATAAGTATCTTGGGCTCGTGCCCACACTCCCTGTGCACTCACCTCCAGACCTCGGCACCCAAGATGCATGTCCTCGCTCACCTACACTGCCCCTAACCTGGTTTGCCTTCACACAACAATGATTTTTTTTCCTCCGTGTCCAATACTGAAATTCGCGTTATCTTATTATTATTATTATTATTATTATTATTATTATTATTATTATTATACATATTAATACTAGATATTATTTATTATATTATTGTATTATAAATATTATTTTATATTCTATTATTACTGTATTATATTAATACTATATAATTTCTGTACTGTTATTATTGCTAGTATATTAAGAGCGCTAAACCACAATGGATCACGGAGCTGGTGTCATCCTACACGATACATTGTACAAACACCTCGTCGCGTCATTATACTTAACATTCGTAGGGGTCATAGCGCCTGAAATCAAACTTGGAAGGTTATCGGGTTTGATCCGGGGGGAGGGGAAGACAGCTATAATAAACTGGATCAAGAGCCCTTCACCAGCATCGTAGAGCCTTCCTTGAAGGGTTGGGCTCCAGCTACTGACTTGGTTATAGGAAATGTGCGTTATTATATATTCGAATGAGTATCGTAACCTCAGTTGGATTACAGGCTAAGACCTGTTATCCTACCTCAGTTGGATTACAGGCTAAGACCTGTTATCCTACCTCAGTTGGATTACAGGCTAAGACCTGTTATCCTACCTCAGTTGGATTACAGGCTAAGACCTGTTATCCTACCTCAGTTGGATTACAGGCTAAGACCTGTTATCCTACCTCAGTTGGATTACAGGCTAAGACCTGTTATCCTACCTCAGTTGGATTACAGGATAAGACCTGTTATCCTACCTCAGTTGGATTACAGGCTAAGACCTGTTATCCTACCTCAGTTGGATTACAGGCTAAGACCTGTTATCCTACCTCAGTTGGATTACAGGCTAAGACCTGTTATCCTACCTCAGTTCGTTTCAAAGCCCACCACTTTCTAAGGTCTACTGCCACCCCAGGATGCCACCTACAACACTTGATTAACTCCCATGTACCTATTTACTACTAAGTGAACAGGAACATACGTAACACTGCCTGGTGCGACAAATATTCTGTAAAGTTACGTTTTTGGTTAACATGGGGTTTAAAGCCTGTCGACTACACGATGGTCGTTAAGGCTACTTGCAACCTTTTTCACCGCCAGGAAAAAGTTTAATTCTTTAAAATAGGGGTTATAATAAATTTTCAGTACATACATACACACATGCATACAGACATACACACATGCATACAGACATACACACATGCATACAGACATACACACATGCATACAGACATACACACATGCATACAGACATACACACATGCATACAGACATACACACATGCATACAGACATACACACATGCATACAGACATACACACATGCATACAGACATACACACATGCATACAGACATACACACATGCATACAGACATACACACATGCATACAGACATACACACATGCATACAGACATACACACATGCATACAGACATACACATACACACAGACATACACACATGCACAGACATACACACATGCATACAGACATACACACATGCATAGACATACACACATGCATACAGACATACACACATGCATACAGACATACACACATGCATACAGACATACACACATGCATACAGACATACACACATGCATACAGACATACACACATGCATACAGACATACACACATGCATACAGACATACACACATGCATACAGACATACACATACACACACACACCAAAAAAAGGGCCGTGTCTATCGACAAGTAGCTTTGACACCCGGTAAGTAACTACAAGTATAACACAGCATATGTTGTCGCTGTGTAGACACTCATGTGCTGGTTCACGCATGTGTTGTCCCTATGTTGGCACTCAGGTGTGCTCTCTCTCGGGTGAGTAGTACCCCAAGTTCACGGCAGGTGTACTAGTGCTAGTGTGACCCGCCCGCTGTACGGTGGCAGTGCTGTGTAGCCTGCGTGTGACCCGCCTGCTGTACGGTGGCAGTGCTGTGGAGCCTGCGTATGACCCGCCTGCTGTACGGTGGCAGTGCTGTGGAGCCTGCGCGCTGTGTAAACAGCACCAAAATTATATTTAGTAAGCCTGTAAGTTTTACAGCAGTGGATATGAATTAATGCTGAATATTTATTGCCATGATTGCGATTTTGAAACAAGTTCCTAATTTTTGAGGATATAAGGAAACACACCAAAGGAGCATCTTCACTCTAGCATGATCAGACGTCACCTGATCCACTGAACATCTTCACTCTAGCATGATCAGACGTCACCTGATCCACTGAACATCTTCACTCTAGTATGATCAGACGTCACCTGATCCACTGAACATCTTCACTCTAGTATGATCAGACGTCAACTGATCCACTGAACATCTTCACTCTAGTATGATCAGACGTCAACTGATCCACTGAACATCTTCACTCTAGCATGATCAGACACTGACCCACTGAACATCTTCACTCTAGCATGATCAGACACTGACCCACTGAACATCTTCACTCTAGCATGATCAGACACTGACCCACTGAACATCTTCACTCTAGCATGATCAGACACTGATCCACTGAACATCTTCACTCTAGCATGATCAGACACTGACTCACTGAACATCTTCACTCTAGCATGATCAGACACTGATCCACTGAACATCTTCACTCTAGCATGATCAGACACTGATCCACTGAACATCTTCACTCTAGCATGATCAGACACTGACCCCACTGAACATCTTCACTCTAGCATGATCAGACGTCACTGATCTCACTGAACATCTTCACTCTAGCATGATCAGACACTGATCCACTGAACATCTTCACTCTAGCATGATCAGACACTGACTCACTGAACATCTTCACTCTAGCATGATCAGACGTCAACTGACTCACTGAACATCTTCACTCTAGCATGATCAGACGACTGATCACTGAACATCTTCACTCTAGCATGATCAGACACTGATCCACTGAACATCTTCACTCTAGCATGGTGAGACGTCAACTGTCCCATTGAACATCTCTGAACTGAACTGGAAATCTTCCTTCAGGTTAGTGAACGTGTTTGATTGATAAAGTAAAAAGCTAAGCAGTTTTGCTTACTGCCACTGGATTCCTATTTATAACTCAACCATGACGCAACCAACTTCTACGCACCTATTTACTGCTAGGTAAGAGGGGTAGGTCAGGACACTTGCCCACACATGAAGCCTGCCCTAGGGTATAACCCTGGGTATTTTCACACCCTGCCCTACTTGGCATATCTCCTTATTTACAACGCTTCTCAACAGCTATATGCACAAATAGTAATTTCAACAGATGATTACAATCTGGCACTGTTTTCAAAACTGTCCTGAAGTTAGTGATTGATAAATCGAAACGAAGACATTTTAAAGACGTAAATAAAGTGTTTAAACTTGCGATTTTGGCTTAAATAGCAACGCTCTTCTTGCCGAATAAGGCAAGCGAAAATTTGTGTATGCAATAATTTCACAAAAATCATTCTGAACCTAACGAAAACTATATTTCATTGTGTTTGTTTATTAAATTATTGTAAACTCATAAAATATATTTAGTTGGATTAGGCTAAATTAAATTGCGCTTGTTATAATAAGGTTAGGTAAGTTTTCGAAGGTTCTTTTGGTACAAAATCATTAATTTTTATATTAACATAAATGAAAAAAATATGTCTTTAAATGTGAGAGAGAAAATTTTAGAAAGAGCTTAATTTTAAATGAATTCTTTTACCTATTCGGCACGACATATATATATATATATATATATATATATATATATATATATATATATATATATATATATATATATATATATATATATATATATATATATAATTGATTGGTTGATGGGAAGAAACGTACTCTCTCAACATAGTAATGAACCTTTTTGTTAGTCTTCCAAGGTGGGTTCATATCACTATTTGCCCACAATTTGGAAAGGACATCTTAGATGATATTTCGGTTCCCCCTGAACCATCATCATGTCACGAGTCGTGGCTTTATGATAGCCCAGGTGGGAGTGAAATGTCATTTAAAGTTAACTCTCTTCAAAGTGTTGGTAAATAATATATTGCTTAAGCCTCGGTATTGTGACGTTTATTTTTAGTATTTTCTTTTTCAAACTTATATTTTTTTAAGAATATGTGTATGTAAGCGTGCATGTAGGTGGAACGTGGGTCAACATGTATGTGTGTATGGAACGTGGTTCAACATATACGTGTGTGGAACGTAATATTAAATCCATGTGGAATATATGGTCTTAGATCCACATGGACTGTGGTGAGACTCACATGGAACGTGATAGGAGCTCTTGAGTCTGGTAATGGCACAAACAGGCTGGGTATAGTGTGGTTGCGAGGTTATGGGCCGAGTTAAGGAGGTGCGGGCAAAGATGCTTTTTTTTTCTATTAATTCTATATAGCTCCGACCACGATTCTGTGGTGATGGACGGGCTCAGTATAATCCTCGGGGAGATATCTAGTGGTGGTGGTTGCTACGAGGCTGGGATGGTTTTGGAAAGTCATGAGGGAAGGACAACTACCGTGAGGGGCTGGCTACGGGGAAGACGATAAATACAGTGGGTGGGGGAGGGGGAGACAACCGGTTAGGTCACTACATGTGGTAGGGAGGAAGAGGATAGGGGAACACCACTAGCTTCGGTTACACTGTAATAAGGATGTTGAGTAAGCGTTTATGTGTACTCTTGCTCCCGGGCGGGCTTGGAGGAGGCACAGAGTAATGCAACATACAAGAAGCCTGTAAATACCAATGAAATCTCTTCATTAGTTGGGGGGTGATGATGGAGGTGCGGCAGGATGGGAGAGTGAGTCGGGAACAAACATGGTACATGGTGACACAACGACACATCGTCTCTGTCGTACAGTGTACAGAGACCGTGTGTGAGACAAATACACCGTCTCAGTCGTACAGTATACAGAGACCGTGTGTGAGACAAATACACCGTCTCTGTCGTACTGTATACAGAGACCGTGTGTGAGACAAATACACCGTCTCAGTCGTACAGTATACAGAGACCTTGTGTGAGATAAATGAGGTCGAAATACTATGAAAACACACCTTACTACAAATACACATAGTTACATTTGTATATTAGTATCAGAGATACTGTAGACATACAAACATACACCTGGATACACAGAAAGCAAGTAATGTATATGTGGATGTGTGTGTTGAGTGGTGCAACACTGAACCACTTATCTGTGGTGTTGACACTCACCTGAACCATCCCCCTGGTGTTGACACTGACCTGATCCCACCCACTGGTGTTGACGCTGACCTGATTAACCCCCTGGTGTTGACACTGACCTGATCCCACCCCCTGGTGTTGACACTGACCTGATCCCACCTACTGGTGTTGATACTGACCTGATCCCACCCCCCTGGTGTTGACACTGACCTGATCCAACCCCCTGGTGTTCACATTGACCTGATCCCACCCCTGGTATTGACACTGACCTGATCCCACCCCTGGTGTTGACACTGACCTGATCACACCCCTGGTGTTGACACTGACCTGATCCCACCCTGGTATTGACACTGACCTGATCCCACCCCTGGTGTTGACACTGACCTGATCCCACCCCGGTGTTCACATTGACCTGATCCCCGGTATTGACACTGCCATCCACCCCTGGTGTGACACTGATCTGATCCCACCCCTGATATTGACACTGACCCGATCCCACCTGGAGCGACTGACCTGATCCCACCCCTGGTGTTGACACTGACCTAATCCCACCCCTGGTGTTGACACTGACCTAATCCCACCCCTGGTGTTGACACTGACCTGATCCCACCCTGTGGTGTTGACAATGACCTGATCCCACTCCCTGGTGTTGACAATGACCTGATCCCACCCTGTGGTGTTGACAATGACCTGATCCCACCCTGTGGTGTTGACAATGACCTGATCCCACCCTGTGGTGTTGACACTGACCTGATCCCACCCTGTGGTGTTGACAATGACCTGATCCCACCCTGTGGTGTTGACAATGACCTGATCCCACCCTGTGGTGTTGACACAGACCTGATCCCACCCCTGGTGTTGACACAGACCTGATCCCACCCCTGGTGTTGACACAGACCTGATCCCACCCTGTGGTGTTGACACTGACCTGATCCCACCCCTGGTGTTGACACAGACCTGATCCCACCCCTGGTGTTGACACTGACCTGATCCCACCCTGTGGTGTTGACAATGACCTGATCCCACCCCTGGTGTTGACACAGACCTGATCCCACCCCTGGTGTTGACACTGACCTGATCCCACCCTGTGGTGTTGACAATGACCTGATCCCACCCCTGGTGTTGACACTGACCTGATCCCACCCTGTGGTGTTGACAATGACCTGATCCCACCCTGTGGTGTTGACACTGACCTGATCCCACCTCCTGGGCTAACTTGATCCACTCGTCTAACAGATTCTAGCCTCCCGTGCTGTCATACCTAGTCTCACAGCTGCGAGTGTGAGAGCACGTGTAGTGACATTCTGAATGTGTGAAGTGTTGTAGATTTACTGTTTATTTTATTTCAGTGTGAGTCTCCAATATTGTAATACAGTATATATATATATATATATATATATATATATATATATATATATATATATATATATATATATATATATATATATATATATATGACACGATTTGAATAAATACTCCAGCAACATGAACAATTACATCAGTTTATGAACATGGCAAAAAGAGCTCAGCTCTCAGATTTCATAAAATAAAGAAAAATATTTTCAAAACGGATAATCAAAAGCAAACCAAGAGTTTCTGGGAGTGACTACCGTAGCTCCAGACCCCACGTAGGAGAGATATCCAGGCAATGTGGCTCTACCATACCTGTCAACCACTGGTCTACCATACCTGTCAACCACTGGTCTACCATACCTGAGGGCGAGGGATGGCCTTGAGCGGCTTCTTTCCTCCCATTTTCTTCATGGCGTTGTAGTATTTCTTTTGATCGTCTGTCATGAACATCTCCAGCGAGCCTCCTGCCTGGATATCGCAAAATACACAATCAAATAGCAGCCAGAGAGTGTGTTTTGTTGTATGTTAACCAGGTGTATCTTACACCACGTGTCTCTTACACCAGGAGTCTCTAACACCAGTCACCGGGGAGGCCTCACACCACAACTACCAGAGTCAACACAGTTTCAGATTTTCAAACAGATCCTTTACGTGAAAAAATTGCATATTGTATAACAGTAGTATTTAACATATAATGATGCAACCGAAGTGATTATTAATTTAAAAACAACATTACGATATTTTATGCATAAAGAAAAGGATTATTTGACCGTGAATCAACTATACCCAAGAATATACGTATATCATGCTAGGACTTACACACGTGTGTGTGTGTGGGGCCATGTTTATACATGGGTATAAGTGTATGTGGGTGTGTATACATGTGTGTTTAATACTTATCTTCTTTTTCTGTTCATTGAAGTTATCGATGATGACACCAATGAAGAGATTAAGGGTGAAGAAGGAACCGAAGATAATGAAGAAGACGAAGTAGAGGTACATGTTGAGGCTGATCTCCCGGACTGGTTGCATCTCAACCTGTAAACACAGTGTCAAACTTTGTTGTTTACGTTCCACGTTCCACCAATCAGGATGCAGTCAACTCTCTTACGAAGCTCCTCTGTACAGTGCAATTTTTCGTAAATGCGATTAAAGAAGTATTTGTAAATTGAATAGTGAGTGGAAACGCCATTATGGTACGTGTCATTTAATTTTCAAAGCATTTTTTTTTTCAATTGCATTTACGAAAGATTGTAGTTCATGGGCTTTATAAGAGGACTGAGTGCTCAAATGGTGCATTATTTTGTTCATAGATTTAATAGGTATTATAAATGACACTAGTTGTCACCCCTGCACCACCACAAGATGTCACCCCTGCACCACCACAAGATGTCACCCCTGCACCACCACTAGCTGTCACCCCTGCACCACCACAAGATGTCACCCCTGCACCACCACTAGCTGTCACCCCTGCACCACCACAATATGTCACCCCTGCACCACCACTAGCTGTCACCCCTGCACCACCACAATATGTCACCCCTGCACCACCACTAGCTGTCACCCCTGCACCACCACTAGCTGTCACCCCTGCACCACCACTAGCTGTCACCCCTGCACCACCACTAGCTGTCACTCCTGCACCAACACTAGCTGTCACCCCTGCACCACCACAAGATGTCACCCCTGCACCACCACTAGCTGTCACCCCTGCACCACCACTAGCTGTCACCCCTGCACCACCATTAGTTGTCACCCCTGCACCACCACAAGATGTCACCCCTGCACCACCACTAGCTGTCACCCCTGCACCACCATTAGTTGTCACCCCTGCACCACCACTAGCTGTCACTCCTGCACCAACACTAGTTGTCACCCCTGCACCACCACTAGCTGTCACTCCTGCACCAACACTAGTTGTCACCCCTGCACCACCACTAGCTGTCAACCCTGCACCAACATTAGCTGTCACCCCTGCACCACCACTAGCTGTCAACCCTGCACCAACATTAGCTGTCACCCCTGCACCACCACTATCTGTCACCCCTGTTCCACCACTACCTGTCACCCCTGCACCACCACTACCTGTCACCCATGCACCAACACCACCTGTCACCCCTGCACCAACATGTCACCCCTTAACGAGCACCATCTGTCACCCCTGCACAATCACCATCTGTCACCCCTGCACCAACACCATCTATCACCCCTGCACAATCACAATCTGTCACCCCTGCACCACCACCACCTGTCACCCCTGCACCACCACCACCTGTTAATGGAGCAGACCTGAGTGGAATCAATGGCATCGTTCATGATCTGGATCCATCCCTTCCACGTGGCCACCTGGAAGAGGGCCAGGTAGGCCATACCCACGTGGTCGAAGTGCACTTCGCTGTTCACCCACGTCAGGTTGAGTTCCAGGCAGCGTTGTTTGTCCGGCACATCCTCAGCGCTCACCCGTATGTCTTCAGCGTTCTTACACTGTACATAAACACACACACACGTCAAACATTATTTCTCATACAATTTAAATACTAATAATCATAATAATAATAATAATAATATTATTATTATTACTATGGCACACGCAAAAAGATATACCTATATTATATAGTTGATTGTAATTTCTCTGTGTAAGCGAATTCAAAAATTTTCAATTATTTTTTTATGACTAGGCTTCTACTAATGACCCTACAGTCAGCTGAATATCCCTACCAGTCACAGGAATGACTACCAGTCACTAGAATGACCTACCAGTCACTGGAATGACTACCAGTCACCGGAATGACTCCACCAGTCACAGGAATGACTACCAGTCACTAGAATGACCTACCAGTCACTGGAATGACTCTACCAGTCACCGGAATGACTTTACCAGTCATTGGAATGACTCCACCAGTCACTGGAAAGACTCCACCAGTCACTAGAATGACCTACCAGTCACTGGAATGACTCTACCAGTCACCGGAATGACTCTACCAGTCACTGGAATGACTCCACTAGTCACTGGTATGACTCTACCAGTCACTGAAATGACTCCACTAGTCACTGGAATGACTATACCAGTCACTGGAATTACTCTACCAGTCACTGGAATGACTCTACCAGTCACTGGAATGACTACCAGTCACTAGAATGACCTACCAGTCACCGAAATGACTCTACCAGTCACTGGAATGACTACCATTCACTGGTATGACTCTACCAGTCACTGAAATGACTCTACCAGTCACTGGAATGACTCTACCAGTCACTGAAATGACTCTCCCAGTCACTGAAATGACTACCAGTCACTGAAATGACTCCACCAGTCACTAGAATGACTACCAGTCACTGGAATGACTACCAGTCACTGGAATTACTACCAGTCACTGGAATAACTACCAGTCACTGAAATGCCTCTACCAGTCACTGGAATGACTCTACCAGTCACTGGAATGACTCTACCAGTCACTGGAATGACTCTACCAGTCACTGGAATGACTCTACCAGTCACTGTAATGACTACCAGTCACTGGAATGACTCCACCAGTCACTAGAATGACTACCAGTCACTGGAATGACTCTACCAGTCACTGGAATGACTCTACCAGTCACTGGAATGACTCTACCAGTCACTGGAATGACTCTACCAGTCACTGGAATGACTCCACCAGTCACTGGAATGACTCCACCAGTCACTGGAATGACTCCACCAGTCACTGGAATGACTCCTCCAGTCACTGGAATGACTCCTCCAGTCACTGGAATGACTCTACCAGTCACTGGAATGACTCCACCAGTCACTGGTATGACTCCACCAGTCACTGGAATGACTCCACCACTCACTGGAATGACTCCACCAGTCACTAGAATGACTCCACCAGTCACTGGAATGACTCCACCAGTCACTGGAATGACTCCACCAGTCACTGGAATGACTCTACCAGTCACTGGAATGACTAGCAGTCACTGGAATGACTACGTCACTGGAATAACTACCAGTCACTGGAAAGACTCCACTAGTCACTGGAATGACTCTACAAGTCACTGGAATGACTACCAGTCACTGGAATGACTCTACCAGTCACTGGAATGACTCCACCAGTCACTGGTATGACTCCACCAGTCACTGGAATGACTCCACCAGTCACTGGTATGACTACCAGTCACTGGAATGACTCCACCAGTCACTGGAATGACTCCACCAGTCACTAGAATGGCCCTCCAGTCACGTGAATAACCTACCAATCACTCGAATAACCCAATTCGTCAAAGGAATGACGTACCAGGCACTAGAATGATCCCACCGATCAGTGGAATGATTACCAGTCACTCAAATGACCCTACTAATGACAAGAGCGAGCTAGCAGTGACTGGGGAAGGGGGTTGGTACTGACCTTGTGGTATTTGCCATTGAAGAGTTGTACTCCCATAATGGCGAAGATGAGCCAGAAGATGAGACACACGAGGAGCACGTTGACGATGGAAGGGATGGCTCCCACCAGGGCGTTGACCACCACCTGCAGGAGGGACCATCAGTGAACCCACCCTTAGGCAGGAGGACCAGCCCCTACCACTTCGTAGAAAGAGAAAACGCAGGCGGGCGGAAACATTTCTCTTTCGGGACAACATTTCGCCCTGTGTAGGGTGGCATCGAGTCTACGCAGAGCGAAACGTTGTTCCAATGAAAGGTTGTTAGACTTGTTTCTTCTTGACAATATGTCATTTGGATCTGGTAGAAGCCGCAGCGACTTAGCCTAATCTTTTAGGGCAACGACGCTAAACATTACGAAGAACTGAAGAACCTCCATGATGGGATAATTTCTTAAGGTTGAAGATTGTGTGTGTGTGTGTGTGTGTGTGTGTGTGTGTGTGTGTGAGACACAATATAAGAGACAAATACACAGAAAGAAGGTTAAGTTAGATATTTTTAGAAAACTATATATATATATATATATATATATATATATATATATATATATATATATATATATATATATATATATATATATATATATATATGTCGTGCCGAATAGGTAAAACTTTCGATTTTGGCTTAAATAAAAACGCTCTTCTTTCCTAAAAAATATATTTCATTGGGTTTGTTTATTATTCAATTATTGCAAACTTATCTAAAATATATTTAGTTTGATTAGGCTAAATTAAATTGAGCTTGTTATAGTAAGATTAGGTAAGTTTTCTAAGGTTTTTTAGAACAAAATTATTAATTTTTACATTAACATAAATGAAAAAATATATCTTTAAACATGTAAGAGAAAATTTTAGAAAGGACTTAATTTTAAATGAGTTCTTGCTAATTGACCAGTTTTACCTATTCGGCACGACATATCTTTATATATATATATATATATATATATATATATATATATATATATATATATATATATATATATATATATATATATATATATATATATATATAAAGGAAAAACACATCAATAAACAAAATGCAGAATCAAAATAAATAAAAAACAGTTATGTCACATGTGAATAAACAAAACACTGAGATTGAAAATAAACGAGATAAAACGATGCTAACAAAAAACACAAAAAATATACAAACGAACACAAAAAGACCAACGAACACTGAAAAACAACAACAGCTAAACGTAAATTTCGTATTAACAAAGTCACAACAAACTGGCTAAGACACCAAACAAAAAGCGAGAACCAGGGGAAACACCACTAAATGCTGAGATAAAAAACAAAACTTGAACAACGTAACACTAAGTCAACAGAGGTGAGAAGGTAGTACAGTACTGTAGTAGTGGTAACTTGTATTCCACAAGGTAGTACAGTACTGTAGTAGTGGTAACTTGTATTCCACAACTTGAAGAACTGAGACACCTATGCAACATATGGGAATCTTTATTGAAGAAACGTTTAGCCACACAGTGGCTTCATCAGTCCAATACAAAGCAGAAAGGTGTAGGAGAGGAGGAGTTTGAGGTAATCAGTCCCCCAGCCTGGAAACGACGTGTTCAGTCCATGGACTGAACACATCGTTTCCAGGCTGATTACCTCAAACTCCTCTCCTTATACCTTCCTGCTTTGTATTGGACTGATGAAGCCACTGTGTGGCTAAACGTTTCTTCAATAAAGATTCCCATAAGTTGCATAAGTGTCTCAGTTCTTCAAGTTGTCGGTTTACAAAACCATTTTATCACATTCCACAACTTATATGAAATTTGGTGAGTGAAAACTGAATACCATTTCAATTGAGAATGTGTGTAATAAGGTAATGTTGGAGACACAGCTAGATAATTATGTGTGTGGAGGTACTATCCCCTACTATCCTAGTTGCACTTGCCTAGTTGTAGCTGTAAAGGTCAGTGGAGAGATAATAGTAGTTACTAGTTTTCAAAGGCACTTCTTAGTTGACACTTGGCCTATTTTGTGTGTAATAGTAGTAGTAATAGTGGTAGTGTGTAGTAGAGAGAGAAATTTAAAATGTCACCTGAATGAATCACAACTGTAACAAAAAAAATAGAGAGAATAATAAAAATGAGGAATATAGGTAGACAAAGTAATGTTAAGCTGGGACACTGCACATGGTGCACAGGAAGAAAGAAAATTTCTAGCTACAAAACTAAGGTGAGAATTTTGAGATGAGTTTAGCCAGCAAAAGAACTTCAGAAAGTAAGTTAAGACGGTTGTATTCAGCTGAAAGAGAGCGATGTATAAGGAGGCAAATATTATACAGTATTAATTGCATAATTAAAAAAAAATATATATATAAATTTAAAAGCAGATCTTCATTAAACCATTAAAAAAATTCAGGCGAAATTTAAAATTGCCAGAGACCCGTAATATAAAGATGAGGTATACAG
The DNA here is from genome assembly GCA_009830355.1 of Cherax destructor. NCBI lineage: Eukaryota > Metazoa > Arthropoda > Malacostraca > Decapoda > Parastacidae > Cherax > Cherax destructor. The sequence continues at coordinate 75,141 of WNWK01000803.1, forward strand.
ACCATCTTGGTAGGTAAAATCTGTTTAAAGCCTGGCTACTATACAATAGAGTCATTAAGACTGCATATCACCTCTTCATTAGTCAAGAATACTTTAATCCCTAAAATAAGAATTACAGTAACGTGTCAGTATATATACACCAGGACACATACACCTGTCAGTGTATATACCTTTGCAGGCTATCTTCCAAGAGGGGTAAAGGCAGTAAGCATCGTCCCTACACACAAGACGTTATGTAGATAAATGGTTCACAGAACCCATAAGTTAATAGTTTAGACACATTTGCAACACTTGGGTATCTTTGTTGAGGAAAGGTTTCACCACACAGTGGCTTCATCAGTCCAATACAAATTAGAATGGTGAAGATCAGAAGGAGTTTGAGGTAATCAGTCCCTCAACTCCAGGCTGAGGGACTGATTACCTCAAACTCCTGATCTTCACCATTCTTCTTTGTATAGGACTGATAAACCACTGTGTGGTAAAACTCTTCCTCAATAAAGATACTCAAGTATTACAAATGTGTCTAATTCACAAAAGACGTTAGTTGACAGTTCACACTATCAGGCAAGCCACGATAAATCCTCTAGGAAGATGGCACCTATGTTGACAGCATGTTACTCCGGCTCTCACACCAGTACCAACACATGTGAGAATAACGTAATTTATAAACTAACTTCTCTAATACTTCAAATATGCTTATTAAGTAAATAATAAGATGGTGTGGATACATGTCCAATAGCAAAGGTACACTTGCTGGAGATTATATTCTAACTATAAGCTACATGATTATACACCATAACCGGATAACACTATACTAGTACTATAACTTGATAGCAGTGGCGGACCTACATTTTTGGGGTTCTGAAGGTTAACTGTTATGGGGGCCCCTTCGCAACCAGCAACGGCTATCCTATACGATACTTTAATAAACTTTTGTATGACCCCTGTGGTTTAGAGCTTCTTTTTTATTATAATAATAATAAACTTTTAATTTTTATTTTAACTATTATAAATATTATTTTTTAAAAAACCTTTATCATACAACAGACCCAAAAAATTTAAGCAATGTGGCCTAAAGTCGCTTTTGGGGTCCCTCCCGGATTAGGGACCCTGAAACTTAAGCTTGATAGTTTATTGTGAAGATTAACTCTTCACTCAGTTTCTCTCATACTCATCTACAGCATATGCCATCCTACAGGCCTCTCTGATGATGATCTTCTGTGTATTCCTATCTTAATGTTACGGGTCTTGGAAAGCTGCACTTCATAACCTCTAGTAAAATATATTTCATTATAACCCTTTTCTGCAATTATTAATATGAAAAAAAAACTGAGCAATAAATATGTGACGTTAGAAGCCAAACAAGATGCTGTCATATTCAACTGGTAGTTAATAAATACGCACATAGTTGGTAAAAAGTGCACACTTGATTCACGTACATGACAACAAATACGCACATAAAAGTCGATGAAGAGTGCACACACTTGACTGACGTACATAACAGACAGGATATTAAAATATTCATGCAAGCGGTAACATGGAGCACTAGAGCGGTCATGCAGAGGACTAAGACAGTGCTGCAGCGAGATAGGTAAGAGATAAGGCAGGTTACTCATGCAGTCAGACGCTGGGAGGAGTGAGGCCACACCTGGTGCCGTCAGTATGATGATCTTAACCACCTGCAACACTGGTTCACTCGTGCTGTTAAGTGTGTGAGGCATTTCGGATATCAGGGCTCAGAGTTCACCCGCCAGCTTAAACTTCCTCTGAAAGCTGTTTCACTGTTACTTGTGTACATGATCCAAGAAATTAAGATCACCGCGAAAGGTAGGTCGCCTGTGATCTGTGACGACAATGGTACCATACGTAGTGTTGGTGCAAATAGTAGTAGTCATAAACAATGACTTGACCTACAATTAAAAAAAAAGATTAAAGTGTACTAGTTAATGACGGTTCAAACGACCAACAAGATTTATTTTCACTGTGAGTGTGATTTTATTATTTGTCAGATCTCAGATGACTAAGGTAGTGCATAAGGTATTGATATAACATTACTTATGTGCGATGTCGTTGTTGATGATAATGATTAAGGGCCACGACGGCTTGTGCCGTATGGACCCTAAGTTTACCTGGTGATGGCGGCGGTGTTGTGCACAAGAATCTGCCGCCATATATACAAGTTGTAGTCAAGTGACAAATGGGAGAACTGAATCAGCATTTTGTGCTCCAACTTTCTTAGATGAAAACGTTCTCTTCACAGCATCAGTGATAAATGTACTTGAAACCTTATTCTGAGATTGTTGGTAAGTAACCAAGCTTGATTAAAAGTGAATAAATTAAAAAATGTGCCATGCGTAATCTGGATATAGATCCATGCAGCTAGCTACATGCCCAGTGCGCATGCGTTGGGACTGTGACCCTAGACTCATGTTTAACTGGCACTCTAAAGGCCGCTATTTCGGTAGAGTGGCACTGAAAAATCAGTTAGAGGCGTGTAAACTTCAGTCCTCCGTCCGAGCCAGCCAGACCCCGCAGTCTCCCCGTCATCACGGCGCAGAGCGAGCTGTGGGCGGGGAGTTAGCGAGAGGAGGGTGGTGGGGGCGGCAGCAGGGGTTCAACAGCATTGCTTGGAGGATGCTGCAGAAGGCGACCTGCATCGTCAAGTAGCAGGTTGATGGAGGAGGGGGAGTGGAGAGGGCATGCGCCGTGCGGCACCTGGTAGGACATGGCCAGGCACCACTTACCCTCATCCCCTGCATGCGGGACATGGCCCTCAAGGGTCGTAGGGCGCGCAGCGTTCTCATCGTTTTGAACGCCTGAATTTTGCTTGCTCCAGCCAGGGTTGCCACAAGGTTAATCAAGGACACCTGGAAATCAGAGCCCACAAGAGTTACACATAGAAAATAGAGAGACAGGAAGGTGGGGTTTGACGCTCACTACAGAAGTTATATAAAACACCGGGAAGCACTCCAGCGGTCAACACCGTACACTACAGGGAAAGATATTAGTTAGACAGTCCCACCACAACCCGAGTCTTGCTGGCCAAACTCTCCACAACCCAAGTTTGTGCAGGAGGAGAGAAAAGGAGGAATGTGAAGGATAACTGTAATTGATAATTGGAGGGCGTAGACGTTATGGTGATGCTGGTAGGGGAGAATTGTTATATTTATGAGGAAGTGCTAAATCCATAAGAGGTCATACAGGACCTGGGAAATTGGAGTTAATCGGTTTAAACCAAGGAAAGGTGAAGGTAGATTTAATTTCTTGCTTCAAGAGCCCCCTCACCATTCAACTTCGGGGTTGGTGAGGCGGCGGTGAAGCCACTAGGAAAATGATACGAGGGACAGTTAAAATTCTCAAGAAAAAAAACTAAACATAAGGCATTGTTGTATCATAAACTTTGCAGGCTGACCATCTCTTTGATAAAGACATTATTGACATCTAAAGCCCAGAGATGTGTAAGTTTGAGATTTTTGAGAGAATAATGGGAGGCTAACGAAGGACCATTGCTGAAGAATAAGACGGGAGAAGGATGAAGGATTTATAAAACAATGGGAAAAATGATTATGAAAGGATTAGGTAGGTGAGAAGAATGAAGAAAGGAAATGTAAGGAAAGACTGGATACGAGAAAGCGGGAAGGGGGGCCAACAGACAGCAGGGTTGTGGCGGCGGCGGCGAACACACTCAACGAACATTGATGGTGGACACCAAGGCGGCTTTGCCCATGCGGCCGGTCATCACCAAGACCCACTGTGACGGTGAGGTGGGTGATGTCGACGAGCATGGGCAGGAGGGGTGGGTCTACCCACGTTCAGCACCACTACCAGGGGGTCCAATTCACCGCCCCGCCCACACACACACTACTTACTCTCATGCCCTCCCAGCGCGACACTGCGCGCAGGGGCCGCAGCGCGCGCAACGTTCTCATCGATCTGAACGCTGGAATGTCGTCAGCTCCGGCCCAAATAGCAGCCAAGTTTATCAGTGACACCTACAAGACCAAGTGTGTTACAGGGAGTGACGATGCCCACTCTCACACGCCCACATATGCCAACACTCCTACATACTGTCTATGTATATGCAGATAATGCATTCTAACTCCTACACACTCAATACAACCACAACCTGGCTCCTACACATTCAATACAACCACAACCTGGCTCCTACACACTCAATACAACCACAACCTGGCTCCTACACACTTAATACAACCACAACCTGGCTCCTACACACTCAATACAACCACAACCTGGCTCCTACACACTCAATACAACCACAACCTGGCTCCTACACATTCAATACAACCACAACCTGGCTCCTACACACTCAATACAACTACATCCTAGCTCTTATACACTCAATACAACCACATCCTAGCTCCTACACATTCAATACAACCACATCCTAGCTCCTACACACTCAATGCAACCACATCCTGGATGCTACACACTCAACACAATCATATCCTGCCCGGCTCTTCCACCCTCACCATAACCACATCCCGTTGCCCACACAACCACATTCCTGGCCACCACACACTTACAACCACATGCTAGCTACTACACACTCACTACAACCACTAATCACTAACTCAAATAAAAAAAGTGCTTTAACATATATACATCTAGCCGAGACGTACGACTGACAGTTCACAAGTAACCCACACTTCGTAAAGGATCCTTCAGAAGTATCGGCTCAGGATGAGCCGATATTTAATCGAAGTACTGAGCCACAACGGACTGATACGTCTTACATTTTCCTCTCTGAACGACTTCGTAATTTTGAATTATTTATTCCTCTCCGAACTGTGGCTAACTTGATGATGGTTCCAGACACTTTAATCATGATAAAACTGACAGATGCGATATGATTAGACTTTTAAAGTAACCTCATACTGTCAGGATACATTACCCTGACTGGTTAAAAGTAGGATGAAGTGAAAAACCCCCCACCATGATTAAAAGATAAAACAACAGGTGAAATATTATGAATTTAGGTCCCATTTAGAGACCCCTCCCCTCTGTTGAAATATGCATATCCCTTTTACCTATTTTAATCATTCCAAGTGACTTTTTCTCCAGCTTTCATATACACTATCCTCCAAAACACAAACTGCTGCCGGGTTGAGCAGGCGATAATAAAATATAACATCTGTCGTTTACACTCGTATTGAAATTCATAGAATTTTGCCTTAAAAAAGATAAGTGTATTTACAATGAATTGGAAGGATGGTCATAGTGTTAGCTTTAATGGTTAAAAATAAGTAAGTTATTGAAGAGAAGTTCCATCTGGTGCCTGACACCAAGTCTATGGACGCTCTGAAACTTAAATTAAAGAGAGAGAGAGAGAGAGAGAGAGAGAGAGAGAGAGAGAGAGAGAGAGAGAGAGAGAGACAATGGGATGATCTCGTAGGAACAAGAGGCAACTTCGTTATTAATTATAGACGTATTTGTGCTATAATTATAGGAAATACGTGAATACACACAAACCCACGAAGAAATACACTCACCATGACAATAAGAAAGTCGAGCCAGCACCAGGCGTTAGTGAAGTACTTGGCGAAGCCCAGAGCCACCCACTTGATCAACATCTCAATGAAGAAGATAACGGTGAAGATCCTATCCATGTAGTAGAGCACGTCCTGGAGGATAGGGCGTCCCTTGAGGTAGACGTCCTCCAGGGCCAAGGCCATTGATGACAGCAGGATCATGGTGATTACCGCAGTCTCGAAGTACTTGTTTTCGATTAGTTGGTAGGTTTTCAAGCGGAGGTGGCCCCACCCTTGCCAGAACGGAGACTCGGGGTCACCCTGTACAGTCACCAAGCACCACAAGTATTATTATTATTATTGCTATTTTCATTACTTAATAATATATTATTATTTATTAATACTATTATATTTTATTCTTCTTATCATTAATAATAATAACAATAATAATTATTATTATTTTTGTATTCTTGGATTAGATTTTGCCACCGAAGTGGCTAGTTTATTGTACACCCCAAATCCAGCCTGTGGACGGTAGCGCAAGAGCATATGGATACACAAAAGGCCTAGGAACTAGGCCCCAAAAGGGTTAACAGGAGTATATCTGAATTTATATCTACAGTTAGACTTATCTGTTACAAGCAAATTTAGAAGATTCGCTTAAAATGTCTGGTATCTTATTTTCACAAATAAAATATCATGACATATCACATAGGTTATTATACTGTCTATCTCTATATTCCTCAATAAGTGGACAATTATGCATATAATGTTCAAGATATTGACCATAAGGCTGGCCACATACTTTGCATTGTAAATTGCTCCATAAAAATACTTATCTAGGTTAATGTTATCATGCGTGATAGATCTACTCAGGCTTCTAACTGCATTCCTACAATATTCAGTTTCAATATTTACTTTTTTATTTTCCTTCATGGTACTTTTCTGGCTAATTTATGAACTTTATCATGAAGGAGTAATCCAATGTGTAATGGAATCCATAACAATTGTACATTAATTCCCTTTTCCCGGATTTTTTTTTGAGTATCTATGGCTGGCTTCTTCAATGAACATATTGTTGGAGTCATTGAGTCAAGAGTCTTCAGTGATGACACAGAATCAGTAATAATCATAGAATCAAATTAGAGTGTCATAAGTTAACTTAGGTGTCATTAGGATGGCAAACAATTCAGTTTGCAGTGTAAACGCCCAGTTGTTAATTCTTATTCCTAATTCAGCATGGTTCCAATCGTTATTTTCTAGGAAGGTGGTAACGAGCAGATGCAGCCCTGCCAGTAGACTCCTGCTTAGATGTAGTACATAACTTGTGATAAATTATTACTAACAGTTAAACGGTAAATTACTTCTTGAGCAGTTGCCTTCACAATTGATTTAAGGAAGAGATTACTAGTGATGATCGTCTTGGAAGGGGCTTACAGGTATGTTATATTAAACGAACACATCTTACATGGAGGGGTGAAATGCTCTTGTTTTCTACAGTGATACAGTTCATGCAGGTTATAAAACTTAATATAATTGCATGTTTTCACAACCCATTTAGATCTGTGTGTATTTAGACATTTGTAAGATTGATAGTGACAGTGTATGGTTCATTTCTTAACATTCTAATACTGAATACAGTGTTAATCTCAATAATCCTAGGAATACCAAGCTCCATCCTGACTTTCAAACTCGTAATAACAGGATTGCAGATTTAGGATAGTTGAGAATAATTCTGAGGGCTTTACTTTGCATTAGTTTCAAGGGCCGGAGAGAATTTTCCTTAGTTAATATTAACATGGGCGCAGCATAATCAATTAAGGATCTAATATAGGCTATGTACATCATTCTCACATTAGCACCATAGTCGG